>WNWK01010641.1:0-69119 GCA_009830355.1 Cherax destructor | reverse complement strand
TTTGGCCGGGGAGCCCTCGAACCTACAAACCCCATGACAAGGTACGCAGTGCTTTACCGACCGTACCACCCCTGGTCCAATACCTTGGCATCCAGCTTTCGCTAGACGTTATTCCAAGGCAGCCAGCTTTCAGGCAGGGGTTTCAGCTTTTCTTTCCCCATCCCCTGCATGCATCGACACAACTAGAGATTTTTACAATGCTAGGAATTCGCAAGAGCAGGCGAAATATTCACAAACACTGATCTCTGGCCGACGGAGACTCGAACCTACGAACCTCATGACAAGGTACGCAGTGCTTTACCGACCCTACCACACTGGTCCAATACCTTGGCATCCAGCTTTCGCTAGACGTTATTCCAAGGTCGCCAGGAATTCCTAGCATTGTAAAATCTCTGGGTTGTGGTCGATGATGGGGGGATGAGATAAAAAACCTGTAAGCCTTCCGGGCCTGAAAGCGGGCCCCCCCTTTTGGAATAAGTCTAGCGAAAGCGGGATGCCAAGGTTTTGGGACCAGTGGGGAGGTCGGTAAAGCACTTTTACCTTGTCATGGGGTTCGTGGGTTTTCAGTCTCCTCGGCCAGAGATCAGTGTTTATATATATATATATATATATTTATATATATATATATATATTTTATATATATATATTATATTTTATATTTTATATATATATAATATAAATATATATATATATAAAATAAAAATATTATTATATTTATATTTTATTTTTATATATAATATAAAAAATAAAAATATTTAAATATAAATTTTAATAAAAATTTAAAATTTTTAATAAAATATATATTTTTTAATATAAATATATATTTTTTTAATATAAATATATATATTTAATATAAATATATATATTTAATATAAATATATATATTTAATATAAATATATATTTTAATATAAATATATATATTTAATATAAATATATATATTTAATATAAATATATATATTTAATATAAATATAAATATTTAATATAAATATATATATTTAATATAAATATATATATTTAATATAAATATATATATTTAATATAAATATATATATTTAATATAAATATATATATATATACACTTTTTATCAAAAAGTTACAAATATATTTGTTTAAGAAAGTAATATCAGTGGTAATTATATGTGTATTTCATTGACAATATAATGTAGTTACGTTCATTGTTTATGGGGCTTGATTTAATAATGGATATCTTCATCTTTTAAAATAATCTGACTAAAAGGCATGTTTGGTCACTCAGCAGAGCCACCACAATGTTTGAAAGTTGTCTTGAGCGCATTTCATACATGTCTTGAACACAGCCAATATATGTTAGTGATTTGAACGTGTCTCATACATGTTTATGACTTAAGCGTGTCTCAAACATTTTTGTTTGTGTCTTGAACGTGTCTCATACATTTTTGTCTTGATCGTGACTCACACATGTCTTGCGTGCGACTCATACGTGTCTTGAGCGCAACTAATGCATGTTTGTGTCTTGAACATATCTCATACATGTTTGTGTTTTGAGCGCGTTTCATACATGTCTTTTAGCGCATCTCATGCATGTCCTGAGCGTGCCTCAGGATATGTGAGAGCATCTCACATATACTTATGTAAATAGCAATCATATTATTAAGGCTGTTGTTGCACACAGCTCTTGTCTGTCGTAGTGTCTCACGGCGATGTTGCAGGTATTTCGGTGGATTATTTTTTATGCATTGCGAGAAACACAAACCAGATTTATTTATTTATTTTTTTTGGCCAAGTGTTGCCTCTCGTGGTGCTGATCAGATAAGATGCTGGTGTGATGCTGGTGAGATGCTGGTGTGATGCTGGTGAGATGCTGGTGAGATGTGATGCTGCCTGAAAGTTGTAAACATAACATGAACCAGAGTGCAGGAACCACAGCTGTTTATTTAGTAGAGATCTAAAAAAAATTAATTGGCGGAAAAAAAAAAGCTGTATTTATTATGGTTCTAAGAGGTATGAGGTCACAACCTAATGACCCATGAACCCAAACTACTCGTTCTGTATCAATATTTCTTTTTCAGTATCTGTGAGAGCAATTACAAGTTCATTATTATTAAGTTTTCTGAACTATCATGAATAAATTAGAATATTTTTCATGTATTACTTCAGACACACGAAGGATGAAATAAATACATTATATGTTGCTTTAAACAGTTTCTTTTCTGATATACTGCATGGGAGAGTGATTACAGTCTTGAACCATACACCCCCCTCCTTCCCTCCCTCTCATTCTCTCTCACTTCTTCCTCTCTTCTACCCTACCTTCCTCCTTTCTTCTCTCATTTTCCTTTCTCACTCACTTGTATCTTCCATCCCTCCCACCTTTTATCCCTACTTCCTTCCCACTTTTCATTTATTATATATATATATATATATATATATATATATATATATATATATATATATATATATATATATATATATATATATATATATATATATTCGTGCCGAATAGGTGAAACTGGTCAATTAGCAAGAACTCATTTAAAATTAAGTCCTTTCTAAAATTTTCTCTTATTCGTTTAAAAAAAATTTTTTTTCATTTATGTTAATGTAAAAAATTATAATTTTGTACCAGAAGAAACTTAGAAAACTTTTCTAACCTTATTATAACAAGCTCAATTTAATTTAGCCTAACCCAACTAAATATATTTTAGATAAGTTTACAATAATTTAATAATAAACAAACACAATGAAATATATTTTTTTCGTTAGGTTCAGAATGATTTTTGCGGAATTATTGCATACACAAATTTTCGTTTGTCTTATATGGGAAGATGAGCATTGCTATTTAAGCCAAAATAGCAAGTTCTACCTATTCGTCACGACATATATATATAAATATATAAATATATAAATATATTTATTATATATATATATATATATATATATATATATATATATATATATATATATATATATATATATATATATATATATATTATAAAATACATACATAAATAATAAATAGATAAGTATCTTGCATTTGTTATGAATCATGTTCAGGGATTCTGAGCAACTCGGGAGCTTGATCTAGGACCCTGATCTGGGACCTTGACCTGGGACCCTGATCTGGGACCTTGACCTGGGACCCTGACCTGGGACCCTGACCTGGGACCTTGACCTGGGACCTTGACCTGGGACCTAGAGGCACAGGAACATTGATCTACGACATAAATCACTTAAAATAATTAACATGATATTTTCAACCTACCGGAACTTAACTGGGAGTCTTTCCTAGTTTCGTTTACCCCCCTCCCCCTCCCCCACACACACACCGGGTCACCTTCCTAGGGTTGCTATGGACAGTTTGGATGCGAATTGTGTCTTTGTAGTTTTAAGAAAAAGGTTGTGACGGTATACGAGGTAGTGGGAGTGACAGAACGATCAAATATTTCTTGCTAATAGCAAGATCAAAGACTTTCTCAGATTCCTCTTAATGGATTTCTTCTAACCAGGTTGACCCTTTTGGAAGCATTATCCGTAATATAGAAGGCATGGTTCACATTTCCATTATATATAGATGAACAAGAAAAAGTATGAACTATGAAAACTGCAAACACCGAAAGGAAAAATAATGTTACTGTTGAAATTTCAATAAAATATTAGAATTGTTGACAAAAGGATGTTTTATTGATCCAAAATTCCAATTAAGAGAAGTGACTGAGAGAAGCGAAGTGTTTCATGTGAGACCTTCACAAAGTTGTCTTGATGCTGCTCCAGAAATTATCATCCCAGGTATTAGACAGGTCAAGAATATGCAGACTATATGTGGTATTCACACCTAAACACAAATGGGAAAAGCTAGAAAATGTCTAAAAAGGCGATTGGAAATGGCTACCAATACTCTAACACCTAGTCCAGCATACATTTATCCCTATAATCCTCCCCTCACTGCCCGCCACGCTCCCAACACTCACACATATATACATTTAACCTCCCTCCTTCCCACACACTCCCACATACAACCAGTCCTGCATTTACACATTTAACACTTTTTTTCCGTGCCCCTGCTGTATAACCCCTGTGGTTTAGCGCTTCTATTTGATTATAATAATAATAATTTTCCGTGCCCCCACATCCCTCTTCCTTTTCACTAACCCATACTCTCATACATAATCACGGCCACTCTCAGGTTAATACTATTGACATCTGCTACCGAGAGCATTAAATGATAGCGAGTTTGCATATTAATAAAGCAATTGTGTCCAATATGCAAATGAATTTATCTCGTTACAATTTACACGTGTACATTTAACTCTTGTACAGAAAATAAGTGAATCTATATCATTTGCAACATACAACAGTTTACATATCTTATTAAATATACAAGTATATTACACTTGTATCTCTTATTCAGACTACAAGTGTTTTTATCTTTAATACCGTATATGGGTAAGTCTTTCTCTATACAACATACAAGCGCATCTATCTTTACATGACATACAGTTTTGTCTCTTATTCAACATACAAGTGAAACTATTCTTATGCAACGTGCCTTTTTTCCGTTCCTATGTACAAAATACATCTTTTTCTATACTCATTCAGGCACAAGAAAAAAGATGAGTGAAATTCCGCTGCAATTTTCTCTGTAAGCTGATAAAAAGAATACGTATAATGAAATATATCAGAGCAGGTGGCAGCTGTAAGCAGACTGACAGCCAAACTCTGGGTTGAGTTGAAGCAGGCAGCATGTGTGTGTGTGTATGTGTGTGATTCTGCAGACATTACCACATGTGTGATTCTGCAGACATTACCACGTGTGATGCTGACGACACAAGCACTGTGTGATGCTAAGACACATAATGTTTGATGCAGCAGGAGCAGATGCATTATGATACAGCAGACACAAAATGTATGACGCTGCGGCCATATAAAATATGTGACGCTGCAGACACAGTGTGTGATGCAGCAGACAGTACCACATGCGTGATGCATCTGGCATTACAGCAGACAGTGTGTGATGCATCTTGCATTACAGCAGACACATAATTATCTTTCGGTATATATATTTTTTTCATATAGACATAATCATTCGAATATTTTCAACTGCTCAGTTTGCATTCATTAGCTTTAACTCTGCAAATAAATTCAGTATTTAACACAATCCACTAATTACCCTGGAACAAACACGAATACAAAATACATAGAGCAGTGGTTATCTTAAAGAAAATCAAGATTAATCCTCAACTAGCTATCCTTAACACATTTTTTTATAAACATTACATAACTTCTAAGTTATTGTGTCAAAATCACCTTCAAGTTTCTAGCAAAGAAGTGAAGTGGTGACTTTGGTAAGTGTTGAACCCACACCTGCAGTGTTGCTTTTGTTATGAACTTTGGTAGCAAAAACCGACAAATTAGTTTAGAAAGACAGCAAGTACTAGAACACTTCAGAACTTTTCTCATTCACTGATTTGATAAATGCTTAAAAATGAACAAATAATCCATGGATTTAGACCTTCCCCTCAGAAATGTTTAGGAAATGTCTAAATATCTCATTTCAAATGATGTATTGATTAAAAATCTAGCTGAAGATCCTAACTTCGTCTACTCTCAATAATCTTAACAACTGGAACTTGCTTAACCAAGAAAGAATCTTTGGCTATTTCCTTGTAACAGTGAATTTGTGACTATTTGAACATGATTCTTTGAAATATTCATGTATTTCAATTCGATAATTGTGTAACCAGATCACTGTTGTTGTAAGCAAACTCAAGACTCTTGAAATACGTCATTTCTACCTTATATTGTTTTGTTAACAGAATGTTGGTGCCCACTACATGAACCCAGAATTATATCTTAAAAACTTTTGACTACTACCTACAGGTTGGGTATGTGATAATTACCTCCCCTGTATAGGATGGGCATGGGCAGACTACCTCCACGGGATGGGTATCGGGTGACTACCGCCCACAGCATGGGTTTGGGGAAATTACCTCCCATAGAATATGTATGGGGTGACTACCTCCCATAAAAGAAATCTACAGTAACTACCTCCTCCAGGATGGTAATGGGGTGAATAGTACAACTATTGCATGAATCTATAGATTGTTTCCCCGTCACGGTGGTTCCTTGACGCCGTTGAAGGGCTCTTGATCTAAGGAATTGAACTCCCTTTTTTGGATCGAACCTGAATGCCTCACATTCTCCAGGCGCTGTATAACCCCTATAGGTTTAGCGCTCTCCCCCCCACTCCTCCCCGATAAAAAAAATACAAATTTATCTATAACTGAGAAAAACTGCACAATTATTTTTTTGTGCGACTGTTACCTAGTTTTTTTTTTTTTATTTAAAAACAGTACATACAAGAAGAGATATACATCAAGAACAAAACAATGTGTGTGGTAATAAAACATTACACACTGTCTTAACCCTACACCAGTTCAGGAAAGTAATTTGTTGATTCATATTCGATGTAAAACCCGTTACATCATAAGGGCGCCACAGTGGAAACAAAACATTCATGACAATGGTAATTATGTATTACAATGCATATTATTACTATTACTAACCTACAAATTACAAAACGAAAATCCCCGCATCCCGGAGCTGCATGACCTCATGGTCATATACTACAGTAGAAGGAGACTCTCCTGCACCTCAACACCCTATATATCACAAGGGTAAAACCCCGTCCTATCTGCTTTGTTTTCAGAGTTCCCAACAAAGCGTTTTTGCATCATAACAATATACATTACATCCTAACACAAGCATAGTCATCGAACCATATATACCTTATATATGTTGAATACCGATTGTTCAAATAATATATTTCACCTGGTACATGAGCCCTAACGCTCCCAGGACCACCCATGGCACCGACCAACCCCCTCCCCCCCTCCAAAATACACTAACAAATACTAATATATTTGTTACCTTACCATGTAACCTTGTTTTGTCATACAGAGTTTGTTGTTCTTTTCCTTTAGTATGTGATACATGTAGGTCAAAACACATATCTGTTCAATACTATGTTTCAATGTCGATACCTTAGACTAACTCACATGTACGTTACATGAGGATCGGTTGCCTTATAAGTTTATGTCTCTGAACATTACGAATCAGAGTCGAGGAATTATAACACCACGATAAAACCTCCACCGGCCTTGTTCATGATTAGCATACCATCCAAGGTTAGTTTATATGACTCTACTTACTTGGGTGTGCTCCCCAACTCGAAAAAACTATGTGATATTTTGATGTCGTCAGAGACACCGTAAGTTCCCTGACATTAGGTCACCTCTCCCCTCCCTTACCTGTTACACGAAAATCCTAACCAATTACATCAGTACATATTACAAGGATTACATCATGAACACATTATCAAATTCTTTACACGTACACAAGCGACACTCGTACCAAGAGTTGTCACCAATTGTAAACAAGGTTCTATCCACCAGATAGTCTGCGTGGAAGTCACTCCATGATGTAAAGTCACACTGTCTGAATGATCCTACGTAAGGCCACAAAAGCGACGCGTTCAGAGATACAAAACCTCCATTGGCACATTGGGATGTCACCGCCTTCATGAAAGTCTCTGGACTATGACATCCCAGTTTGAGTATCTAGCTCTTATGCCACACTATAAACTAATAATATGACCGGTCTCCTCGCAAAACAGGCTTACTTGACAATGGATTACCAACAGCTCCGCCGAAATGATAAAACCAAGCACTGGGTCCCTGTATGACCCCCTCCAGTCTGAGTCATCAACCACATCGAGAAAACATCTTAATACTACTGATTGCGAAAAGGATTTAGGAGTTCTGGTTAGCAGTAATCTAAAACCAAGACAGCAGTGCATAAGTGTTCGCAATAAAGCGAACAGAATCCTTGGCTTCATATCAAGAAGCATAAATAATAGGAGTCCTCAGGTTGTTCTTCAAGTCTATATATCCTTGGTGAGGCCTCATCTAGATTATGCTGCACAGTTTTGGTCACCGTATTACAGAATGGATATAAATGCTCTGGAAAACGTACAAAGGAGGATGACTAAGTTGATTCCATGTATCAGAAATCTTCCCTATGAGGATAGACTGAGGGCCCTGAATCTGCACTCTCTAGAAAGGCGTAGAATTAGGGGGGATATGATTGAGGTGTATAAATGGAAAACAGGAATAAATAAAGGTGATGTAAATAGCGTGCTAAAAATATCTAGTATTGACAGGACTCGCAGCAATGGCTTTAAGTTGGATAAATTCAGATTCAGGAAGGATATAGGAAAGCATTGGTTTGGTAATAGAGTTGTCGATGAGTGGAACAAACTCCCGAGTACAGTTATAGAGGCTAAAACGTTGTGTAGTTTTAAAAATAGGCTAGATAAATATATGAGTGGGTGCGGGTGGGTGTGAGTTAGACCTGACTAGTTTGTGCTACTAGGTCAGATGCCGTGCTCCTTCCTTAAGTGAATGTAACCTGACCTGGATGGGTCGGGGCATTGGCTTTAGCCGGTGGGAGATTTGGACCTGCCTCGCATGGGCCAGTAGGCCTGCTGCAGTGTTCCTTCTTTCTTATGTTCTTATGTTCTTAAAACATACCCCGGACCTCATACAGGTCACCCCCTCATCCTAGGCCACACCCCCGCACGCATGCACACCTATTCGCTAGCACACCTCATACACTAAAAACTAACCCTACCCCCTCTGTTACCTAGTAACCGTGCACCAGCGTTGAAAGTTTGAAACTGATCGCATGAAGCATTCTCGCATTATGAGCGAAATAAAAACAAGACTTCGGAGGAGGAAAAAGAGAGGAACGAGAGATAATAAAAATTCATGTAAATTCTTGAAGGTTTTCCTTGGAAGATACTTAGTAATAATCTTCAAGAAGTAATAATCTTCAAGAAGTAATAATCTTCAAGAAGTAATAATCTTTAAGAACTAATAATCTTCCTATGCTCGAATCTAGTTCCATCTCTCTTTAATTCATTCATGGTATATATATGCCACTTCTCCATTCAGATTACCTGTAAAGTTCACAAGTTCACACAACCTAGATTGTGTTAACTTTACCCACACGTTCTTCACTCCACCCACACGTTCTTCTCTCCACCCACAGGTTCTTCACTCCACCCATAAGTTCTTCACTCCACGCACACGTTCTTCACTCCACCCACAGGTTCTTCACTCCACCCACACGTTCTTCACTCCACCCACACGTTCTTCACTCCACCCACCCGTTCTTCACTCCACCCACAAGTTCTTTACTCCACCCATAAGTTCTTCACTCCACCCACACGTTCTTCTCTCCACCCACAGGTTCTTCACTCCACCCATAAGTTCTTCACTCCACGCACACGTTCTTCACTCCACCCACAAGTTCTTCACTCCACCCACAAGTTCTTCACTCCACCCACACGTTCTTCAATCCACCCACACGTTCTTCACTCCACCCACCCGTTCTTCACTCCACCCACAAGTTCTTCACTCCACCCACCGTTCTTCACTCCACCAACAAGTTCTTCACTCCACCCACAAGTTCTTCACTCCACCCACAAGTTCTTCACTCCACCCACAAGTTCTTCACTCCACCCACACGTTCTTCACTCCACCCACCCGTTCTTCACTCCACCCACAAGTTCTTCACTCCACCCACAAGTTCTTCACTCCACCCACACGTTCTTCACTCCACCCACACGTTCGTCACTCCACCCACCCGTTCTTCACTCCACCCACAAGTTCTTCACTTCACCCACACGTTCTTCACTCCACCCACACGTTCTTCTCTCCACCCACAGGTTCTTCACTCCACCCACCGTTCTTCACTCCACCAACAAGTTCTTCACTCCACCCACCGTTCTTCACTCCACCCACAAGTTCTTCCTCACCCACAGTTCTTCACTCCACCCACACGTTCTTCTCTCCACCCACAGGTTCTTCACTCCACCCATAAGTTCTTCACTCCACGCACACGTTCTTCACTCCACCCACAGGTTCTTCCCTCCACCCACACGTTCTTCACTCCACCCACAGGTTCTTCACTCCACCCACAGGTTCTTCACTCCACCCACAGGTTCTTCACTCCACCCACACGTTCTTCACTCCACCCACACGTTCTTCACTCCACCCACACGTTCTTCACTCCACGCACACGTTCTTCACTCCACCCACACGTTCTTCACTCCACCTACACGTTCTTCACTCCACCCACAGGTTCTTCACTCCACCCACAGGTTCTTCCCTCAACCCACACGTTCTTCACTCCACCCACAGGTTCTTCACTCCACCCACACGTTCTTAACTCCACGCACACGTTCTTCACTCCACCCACACGTTCTTCACTCCACCCACACGTTCTTCACTCCACCTACACGTTCTTCACTCCACCCACACGTTCTTCACTCCACCCACAAGTTCTTCACTTCACCCACACGTTCTTCACCCCACCCACACGTTCTTCACTCCACCCACACGTTCTTCACCCCACCCACACGTTCTTCACTCCACCCACACGTTCTTCACTCTACCAAAACATTCTTCACCTCACCCACACGTTCTTCTTCCATCCACACGTTCTTCACCCCACCCACACGTTCTTCACTCCACCCACACGTTCTTCATCCCACCCACACGTTCTTCCCTCCACCCACACGTTCTTCACCCCACCCACACGTTTTTCACCCCACCAACACGTTCATCACTCTACCCACATGTTCTTCACTCCAACACGTTCTTCACTACCCACATATTCTTCACTCCACCCACACATTCTTCACCCCACCCACACGTTCTTCACCCAACCCACACGTTCTCCACTCACACGTTCTTCAGTTATCTCCCAACAACGTTATCTCGCCCGTTTAAGATAATCTGATTAACCCATTTAATTTACCTTGATTCATTAACATGATGCACTAGAGGAAACTTAACTCTATTAACAAGAAACAAAATGAAATCATGTTACGAAAATACTGTGTAGAGGTAACTGTTATGGTAATAACAAGTTCATATTTAGAATTTAAGGAAAACTTATGTTAATAATAATATCTTTATTTACTACAAGTATATGTACAATGTATAAAGGCCTAGCTGACATCAATGACATACTACTATATAGATAGCCTTTTGTTATGCAGAGCATAACAAGCATAACCTAGGTACCCATTTTACTGATGGGTGAACATAGACAACCGGTGTAAGGAAACACGCCCAATATTTCTACCCTCGCCTGGAATCGAACCCGGACTCTCACCGTGTGAAACGAGAGCTTTTGCCACCAGGCCACGAGCCACCGTTATTGTGCAGTTGCAAGTGAACATGTAAATTCGCTTTGTAGTTAAGACTGAAAAGTCCGTCATATAATTTTTATTCTCAAATTAATCACTGAGAAAAGAAGACTGAGCTCCACAAAGAGTCATTAGTTGTATTAGTTGTCAGAGAACTGGAGTGTTAGGCGGGATGGCAGTCACAGCTGAGAGAGAGAGAGAGAGAGAGAGAGAGAGAGAGAGAGAGAGAGAGAGAGAGAGAGAGAGAGAGAGATTCACACCCACACATTCAGACTTACGTAACTTGATCACAGGCAAGCGGTCTTGCACATCATGACTCTTGACTGTCACATCAAAAGACTGAGAGTCAAACAGTTGTTGGTTCGAGCTTTACTGCCTCACCCATACATATGCAAAAGCATACATGCGTATTCATACATAAGTGCACATATATATGCACATACATGAAGACGCACGTACATACACATGCATATTTTTAGATTTTACTGCATTAGGATTTATTGAGTGCCTCACATTATCCCTTGTGAGTGCATCGAGGAGGAGGATAAGCTTATAGGATACCACTGTCAGAATTAAGGTCCCTTTATATAGAAGACTAATATTATATTGTGGTCATCTGTCAACAAAAGAAAAAGGAAGTATAATTGTTTAGTTCACTCAGTTTTGAAAATACATTTGTTTATTAATACGGAAACGTCACGAAATTACGGTACAATATTTTTAACGTACTGTACGGTGCGGAAAAAAAATGAGGGAATGGTACGAAATTTCTGTACGGTATTTCTGGCAGGTACGAAAAAACCGTGTGGTACCGCACTGGCAGCCTTGCGTGGGTCTGACACATGGTGTGTGTGTCTACATCAACATCACCATTAATTCCACCCGTTCTGTGACCTTTAGTAAATTAATGCAAAACCGTGAGGTGGCTGAGGCTGGCTGTTGACCGCTCCTGTATAGGTTTTTCTCTGGTTAAGGTTGTACATCAGGTGAACTGATTTTGTAAATGTCTGGCATGATAACTAACAGATGCTTTCTACACAATGGAATATTTATTGCATATTATTTTTCATTTTATTTTGTATTTTTTTCGTTTTAACATTATATTAATGGTGAAGCGCTCAACTCGAAAGGGTGATGCAGCCTCTGAGGAAAGGGAGGCAATTAGTTTTGGTCAAATGATAAGGAGGGTAGTTTCAGTTTCTTGGATTAACAGCTCTTCACCAGCACCAAGAAGAGGCATCGTTATGTTAATGTTGGTAGATAATCTTTCCGCTCATGAAGAACAGTCACAGACGGCTGAATCATGGAAAAGTGTGAGACTCAGGGCATTGCTGTAGGCTTGGATGGTTGGTTAATTTATTTTAAGCTTATATACTACGTGAGGTCATTAAGGCTGCATACAACCTGTTCGCCACCATTAAAAAATGTTGTAATCCCACAAATTCACTCCACGCGCAGCCTTCTTACTGTGCGGACATGGTGCTGTGCCTCCTGGTGGCAAGTGGAAGCACTTATATTTTCTACAACATGGCAGCATCAGCCAGACGCCGTATAAACACTGTGTGTTTGGAGTTGGTGGAGGGGAATTTCCTACCTGGAACGGTGTCTGCAATGTTGCAACGAATCCTGCAGGATATTTGTCATATAGACATAGGAGACCTGAATGGAGTGAATTTAAATGGAATGAGCAGGGTGTTTATCAAGTTGTCATCGACCCAGGAGTATGAGCGCTTGGTTGATACCAATCAAGATCAGGTCTATGTAGTAAACAGCAGTATGGAGGTGCGACTGAGGGATGTTTCGTGCTCTTATACGTGGATTAGAGTGTGTAATGTCCCATTTGAAGCGGGCTCGGTTGATTTAATGGACGTCTTCAAAGATTTTGGCATCGTCCATGCAGCGAATGTGGGCAAATGGCGAGAGGGGCCCTTTGAGGGCCTCCTGGAAGGCTCTTACTCACTGAAAATGACCATCTGGCATCCTATCCCATTGTACGTTGTAATGCCGAAGTTCAGGACGCAAGTGTACATCACGTACGCAGGGCAAAGGAGGACGTGTCGTACATGTGCAGCATATGATCATGTGGTGGTGGAGTGTCCTCGCAAGGTACAACAGCATGCAGTGACTCTGGTGGACAGTGACCTGCTGGGAGACGTGGGTGCTGAGCGGTCAAGGGGAAGACCTGCTCATGGTGCTCAGACATGGAGTGACATAGTGGAGAATAGTATGGATACCTGTCGTAGGCTACCTGTGGAGGTACCGGTGGATCAACCCCAGGTGAAAGTGGTGGAGGAAGTTCCAGTGGTGGTTAGCCCATGACTGTCCTTGGAAGACCTGGGGAATCTGTTGGATGAGGCCTTGCTGATGCTTAGTGAGGCAGGTAGCCCTGTGGCTAAGGAGATTATGGAGAGTGGGGAAGTGATTGGTGCAGGTGAAAATGGCATTGACGAGAAGGTGAGTGTGACTGTCAGGGCGGATGTGCATGAGTGCGCAAAAGGTCAAGAAGATGACAGTGATACTGGTATGGATATTGCGAGTGAATCACAGAAAAGGTCTGTAGCCTCTTCGGATGGGGAGGACATTTTAACACCAGCACAGAGGTCTTGTAAAAAATCCTTGGTGGTTGAGTCACAGAAGGAGAAAGGATGGGTTGCCTTTAAAGGACGAGTAAAAGGGGTAAAGGGAGGGAAGTGTGGGGCTATGGTATGGGAACCGAGAACCCCTGTGGTGACGCAACAACCAAGAACAAGAGGCAAACCCAAGTCTTTTCAGGTGTTTAACTATCAATGTTAATGGAATGTGGGCTGAAATTAAGAGGAAGTGGGTAGGGGTGACCTTACGATGCTTTGGTATACAAGTGGGTTTTCTGCAAGAACACAACTTTAGGATTGGTAGATATCTGCATGTGGAGGGGTATGATGTGTTTGCTGGTTCGACTAGGAGATTAAAGGATGGGGTGGCAATAGTCATACAGGTGTCAAGCCCTTTTCAGTTAATGGTAGGATAGTAAGGGTAGATGGGGAATGGGGTGGTATAAGGGTTAGCTTTGTTGGTGTATACATGCCGGCAGATTTTAATAGAAAAATCAAGGAAGATTTTGTGAATAATCATCTTGTGTATGCTTTGTGGGGGCTACCCGAAGTGGTGGTTGTGGGGGGGGGAATTGGAACTGTATCATTAGGGGTAGGGATGCGGAGCCTCGGGGAGCTGGGTGTGTGTTAGGAGTATTGAGAGACGTGTTGAATGGAGTGGGTTTAAAGGACGTAGTGAGGGGGGAGGGATTATGCTGCTAGACTGGATAGGATTTATATAACAGATCAGGTTAGGGTAGTGGGGATTCATATCATAGATGTTGGATTTTCAGATCATAGAGGAGTTATGGTGGATGCAACATTGGAAGGGGCGGTAAAATGGTTTAAGGGGTATTGGAAATTAAATGGTAAATTGTTGCGTGAGGAGGGCCAACGAGAATCTCTTGTACATTGGTGGAGGGAGATTTGGGGGAGGGGAAAAACTGAGGGGGAGATGGTGAGGCTTTTCTGTGTTGGTGGGAAATGTAGCAAAGGAGGGAATTCAGGGGTTCTATAGGAGGATGGGTAGGGAGGAGGTGTGCTGGTCTTATGGGTTGCAGAAGTATGTGGAGGGATTATTGGGTGAGTGTTACGAAAGACAGGGGACGCCTGCTTTGAAGGAAATTCGGGTTTTAAAGGATAAGTTGCGTAGTATTCACAATGAGCGTTTTGATGCCTGTTGTGTGCAGGCAGGGATAGATGATGTTTTATGGGGAGATAGGTCGTCAAAATACGTGTTAAATAAGTGTAGGAAAAGGAGGAAGGGGATGACAATTTCATGTGTGGAAGTAGGGGAGGATATGGGTGGATATGTGAGGGGGCAAAGATTATGTAATACCGAGGCGATAATCTTATATGCAGATAAATGGTTTACGAAGTTATGGGGTTGTAGACAGGTGAGTGAGCATGAGAGGGACATCGTACTAGAAGGGATAGTGGAGAGGGTTGGGGATAGGGAAAGAGCAAGCATGGAAGGACCTGTTAGTGAAGAGGAAGTATGGGAGGCTGTGAATGGTTTATAAAGTGAGGGAAAGGCACCAGGGTTAGATGGTATAATTAATGAATTTCATAAGGTACATTGGGAGGCTATAAAGGAATGATTAGTGTTATTGTTCAATATAATGAAAGGGGAAGGTTGTATAGGGATAGGTCAAGGTACTGGGGTGGTGGTTTTGGTTCGGAAACAGGGTAAGAGGGAAACCATGGATAACTTTAGGCCATTGACGTTAATGAATGCTGATTACAAAATTTTTGCTAAGTTATTGGCAAATAGATTGAAAAAAGTATTGGATGGGGTCATAGAGGAGGGGCAGTGTGGGATACCAGGGAGAAGCATAATACAAGGACATGAACGCATCAGAGATTTTATAGAGGATGGGACTGGAGGAGGGGTCTTAGCGATTGATTGGCAAAGAGCGTATGATAGTGTAGAAAGGGGGACGATGTATGAGATCATGAGGCGACAAGGTTTTGGGGAGGATGTAGTGGGATGGGTAGAGACTGTGTATAGGGAGGCGGGTATGAAAGTATGTGTGAATGGTAGAATGGGAGAAAGGATCATTATGGAAAAAGGATTGCGACAGGGATGTCCACTGTCGCAGTGTTTATTTGCGTGTTTGCAGGATCCGTTCTATAGACTGGTAAGGTTAGGCATAGAGGGTGGGGGAAATGAACGTACTGGTAATAGAGGTGGGGCGCAAAGAATCATAGGGTATGTAGATGACACGACAGTGCTTGTAAGTAGTGGGGAGGGTTTAAGTAATGTGGGCCGCATAATTGAAGTGTTTGGCTGGGCTACTGGTATGAGAGTGAATAGTGCCAAATCAAAGTTATTGGAGGTGGGTGAATGGGTGGGGAGGGGCATGGGGGAAAGGCATGGGTGGATGATAGTTGATGAAATTAAGATATGTGGGGTAACATATTTAAATACTGTTAGTGATTCCCGTAGAGTTAATTCAGAGAACTTGGTGCAACAGGCATTGAATAGGCTAAAAGGGTGGAGGCCGGGAGATCTTATGTTGCAGCAAAGGGTAGTGGTGGTCAACACACTAGTGTATAGTAAACTTTGGCACGTGGCAGTGGTTTTCCCTTTGTTGCAATCAGATATTAGAGGACTTGAGAGGAGAGTCATGACATACATTTGGGCGTATGGTCGACCGTGGCTGCGGAAGGCAATAGTTAGGAATAGGGTAGATAGGGGTGGCCTGGGTTTTATTGGGTTGGAGCGATGCTTATTTAGCTTGTATGTTAAAAGGTGTGTTGTACGTTGGGGTGGCATGGAAGCGGGGAGAGTAGGTAGGATGGCAATAGATCTGGGTAGATGGTGGGGAGGGAGGGATTTAATTAAGGATGGGTTAGGATATTTTGCGGCAAAAGATGGTAGTGAAGACTTCTCATAGATGGACTGCAAGTGAGATTGAAATAATGGGATGGGGTAGGAATGTTATTGAGGGTACAAGTGAATACCCTATGTATGATTGACTTCATGTTTGGAAAGGGTTTTTGCATGGGATGGTTGCATCGAAGGCGGTTTTATTCAATATGGGCATCATAAGGGATGGAAGATGTGAAAGGTGTGGTAATCAGGAGACTGGAATGCATGCGACATATTTTTGTGAAAGTTTGGGGCTGGTGAGGGAATGGATGGGTGGTGTTTTGCGAAGGATGGGGGGGGAAGGGATAGGGGTCTTACGGTCTATAAGTTTGGATTTGGGTGGAGTTGGGCAGAGTGTGAGAAGGGCTTTAATGTATGTAATGGTTGATTTTGTGTGTGAGTCATGGCGGGTAAGGGAGGGGGGGCACGAAAACTCATTAGGGCAATAGCTGCAACTATAATTAGGACAAGAAGTAGGAATAGGTGGGAGTATGGGAGAAGGTATGAAGACTTGTTCTCTAATGAGTATTGAGTGATGAATTTGCAGGTGTTATTGGGTGGGTAAGTGGGAAGCAGGAAATGGCTTGACACCTTGTGGGGAGTTTCATCATGTTTAAGTGTAATGTCTGTGGGAGGATTCTTGAGGGAGGGGATGTAAAAGTGCGTGGTATTGTATGTGTGTAAGTGATTGGGTGGAGGGGGGTTAAACAGTGGAGGTAAGATTAGAGGGAGTGGGGATGGGGTTGACGGATGACGCATTGCTTTACTGAGGGGTTGACTGCATTGGACATTAAGATAAGATTAGATGAGTGAGTCGGGAATGTATGAACCTTATAGAATGTTGTGACAGACTATAGGACTAATAATTAAGGAGATATTTGTGGGTTTGCCTGGATATTGGTCGCTGTGGTGGCAGCAGAAGTGGTGCTGTGCACAGGTACTCAGATGTAAGGAATTTTATGTTTTCAATGTTGATTAATGTCGTCCAAGTAGAAGTTAGTAACTTTTGTGATAAGATGGATTGCAAGTGGGTGAGAATGAGGAGTGAGTGGTGTGTTTGGTGAATGTGGAGTGAGTGGTGTGTTTGGTGAATGAGGAGTGAGTGGTGTGCTTGGTGAACGGTGATTGGTTATTGGAAAAGCGCTTGAGTCTGGAGCTCACGTAACACGGACGCGTCCATCATGATTGTAGTAATGTTGTACGTTATCTGAGTTATATTATTAATGTGTAGTACTAATATGTGTACTTTTTCTTCTGTCAAGAGAACGCCAGTAGCGTTTGAGCGTTGAAACAAAGCTAGTAAGCATATAAAGTTTTGCATTCGTATATCTGAAACGTTTTCAACGTGTTATAGATTGAGGTTTCATTTATTTTTTGACTATTGTGCGTCATGCGACGCTTCTCTTGTTCATTTTGTATTTTGTGTTTAGTGTTGGGCATCATATATTGTACAATATAATGGATTTAAAACACTGACTTCCTAAACAGTTAGGGTATATTACTTGAACTTAAATGTGTATTTACATGTACTTCAATAGACGTTCATGTGCTTACATGAACTATAATTAGGATGGCAAATTCAAGATGACAGTATTATTGGTTGTTAGTAGTGGGCATAGGTATGTATAAAAACTTTTTATTAGATGGGGTAAATCATTTTGGAATTTTGGACGGTTGTTAGTTTTTTCTTTTTGTACAACATAAAGTATTGCATGTCGCTAAGGTTTGCAGTTTGGCCGGACTTTTATGTACATTAGTTCATTGATAAGCAGCCCTTATGTATTAAGGTGAGATACTACATTTTTGAGGGTAATTAAATATATAATGTGCTTTACTTGTAAATATGTATAATTGTGGTACAGTAATTATGTGATATGATGAATTTGTGAATTAAGCAACTGTAATTTTTTAAATAAAATATATAAAAAAATCCCACAAAAGCAGTTAATGAGAATAAAAATAAACTCAATATTCTGTCAATATTGAGTTAAATATCCCTCCACGTGTTCATGCAATGTTGCTCTCAATGCTCACACTTCAAATATGTAAGTAGAATATATGCAATCCGCAGCCGGCTACCGCAGTCCACTCTCATAGAAAGAGGGATAAATATTCAGAATTTATATTTCCCTATTTTTCCTGGGCTACCTCGATGCCAGATGTATCAAGAGTGGTTTATATAATTTCCTTATTAGTAGTTAAATATACGTTTTTTCCTAGGTTTTTGTACACTTATCTAATCTAATCTAACCTGGACTAAATTAGCTGAATTAAAAGAAAATAACATTTGAAGAAAAATAAGAATCGTTAAAAAAATGACGTTGAGCAACCACGTCAAAACACTCACTTAGTAAAATGAAAATGAGTTGACTGCAGCAGATAACCACCGTATATCAAATATACAAATGATATAGGATTAGTTGACATTATTGGCATACTTTAGAGAAGTCACCTGGTTATGCGGAACATTTCGGCCAGAAATTTTTTGATACTTGAGAGCCTCTTACCAGCGAGAACACCAGTCCTAAAATACCAGAGATTTTACCCTGACTCCTGCACCAGCACCTCTGCTACTCCCTCCTGCCATGGAACTGTAAACGGTACTCCAATTTACCCAAAGAAGATTCACTGTACACTTGTGATGTCCCTTCCATAGGACTGTAAATGGGATATCACTTGTACAGACTCCGACACTCCCTCGGGGTCAGTGACGGGTCACCATCTGGAATGGATCGGTGTCAGGACTTCATTCCCTTGGTGAATATATTATCAGCATCTCTCCCAGGTAGAACTGTGACTTGATAAAGCCCACTGTGTGCGACACGTTGTCAATAAATGTTCGCGTAATACTGCATTTATGCCTCAATGTCCAGCGGAAAGTTCCCATAAATAAATGCCCTGAACTAAACATACATGTCTAATTATGACATATCGTTAGTATGACACTACTATTAAGTAATGGCTATAACCAGATGTTTGACGCAGCCAGGTGACTGACAGGATAATCTCAGTTTGTTTCTCACGTGCATTGAAGTCGTTACTTTTAGGTTTTTTAGGTAAAAGAACACAGGTTCAACTAATGAGACATTAAACTGCGGCAGTGGTTTACTCTCCAGAAGCTTCGTCACGCAAACACACGCAGTATAAGGACACGGCTGATGAATAACAAAGTGAGGTGAAAGAGTATAATCACTTCAAGGCGTACTGGTCCATGCTAATGGTGGTGGTGGTAGTAGTAGCAGTAGTAGTGGTAGTAGTAGTAGGAACAGTAGTGGTAGTAGTAGTAGGAACAGTAGTGGTAGTAGTAGGAGGAGCGGTAGTAGTAGAAGTAATAGTAGTAGGAACAGCAGCAGTAGTAGTAGCAGCAGCAGTAGTCGTAGCAGTAATAGTAGTAGCAGTGATAATAATAGTAGTAGCAGTAGTAATAGCAGTTGTAGTACTAGTAGTAGTATTTGTAGTAGTAGTAGTATTTGTAGTAGTAGTAGTAGTAGTAGTAGTAGTAGTAGTAGTGGGTTTCTTTAGTGTACGTGGATCCCAATCCGTTTTCTGCAATTCAGTAAATGATTTCAGCAATAGATGGCAGACGAGTTGCCTGGCAGACCATTCACGTCTAACTCACTAGCCAGTTTTCCAAGTCAGTGATTGGCAGAATTTCCCATAGCTACCTGAGGTTGTTAGGAAGAGGAGAGTTGCTTCAGTTTTATGAGAAGTGGTCTGGTGGGGGTTGTCGAATTTTAAACCTCTGGATAAACTGTTTTTTAGTTCCATTATTAGCGATCAACAAAGAGGTTTGTTTACACGATAATTTAGTACAATTGTAGTATTTTTGATTACCTTTATCGTCCATAATACTAATAATTAGACAAATGCTCAACACTTGAGCCTCTTTAGATCCCCGGGTGCTTCTCGCTTGCATATTTCATCAATATCTGTAGAGCATACATCTCTGCGTAAGGTTATAGAGCATAATGTTAATACTTCTTCCAATAAAATTTTCTTAAATAGGAATCAGATTTTAGTCTTTAGTGACAAACTCCGTTCGTCTCAGGAATAAACTCAAATTGGCCATTTTATTTACTGTTAGTGACCTTAAGGAACGTTCCTTGATGCTGGTGAGGGGCTCTTGATCTAGGTAATTGGATCTGTGCTTCAATTCCCTGAATTAAGCCTGAATGCCTTCCATAGTCCCCCCTACAGGCGCTGTAGAATCCCTACGGGTTTAGCGCTCCCCAAAGACAAATAATTCCCCCTCTCGGCTCTTTATAATAAATTCTAAAGTAATTTTGAATGGATTAAAAATGTAATTAGTTTTTTTCATTCTGGGGGAACTAGCGGTGGTCGTTACTTACGCTCCGATCTATTGTGATCTTTAACACTGTGAAAGGTTAACAAGACAATTTAAGAAGTTACGACTATTTCTTCCTCTCTCATTATCTGCAAGTTAGCGAGATTCTCTATTGGCAGAATTGATGGATGAGGAAAGTTATATTCGGCTATTTAGATTGACAAAAATATTGCCTACCTTCGTTGTTGCTAGGATAATTTAATTACTGCAGGATTTGACTTCTATCCAAAGTATGGTCAGTGTGCTCGATAAATACTAACATTATCGACCATCCTTCGTATAATAGATTTCTGATAATTAAACATTCCACTTTTCAAATTTTATGCATCTTAGGAAGGAATAGTTAATAGATTTATCTATTTGCATAGTCTGTATAGACTGAAAACTATCTTTTAGTTATTAACTAGAGTATACCTGGAGGAGATTTCCGGGGGTCAACGCCCCCGCGGCTGATCCGTGACCAGGCCTGTACACACATGCAGTATGAGGCCTCAGGAAGTAGCTCGTGTAGGTAAAACTACGTACTAAAATGTCTGCCACTTGTCGGCTACGTTATACTTACTCTCCCTAGTTCGTGTATTTAAGAATGTATCTTGCTGGAGTGCAATATATGTTGCCCTGGCAGTAGACAAATTAAAAGTTTAGAGCAGTCAATAATGGACACGACACTGCTGCATCAGAAACCAAAGGTGTTGATCTTGACAGGTGTGATGTTATGGGCGGTGTGGGCGGTGGTGTGGGCGGCGGCAGCGTCTGCCCTTCCCTATCATGACACAGACTCCTCGAAAGTCTCCATCGACAGCTTATCTATGGAAGAGGTAGGATACAGAATTAATGTGAAGTTTGTTTCCGTAGTTCTCGTCCTGCTTGATCTTTCTTTTTTTATTAGTTCCTGCAATATTTGATCCTGTCCGTAGTAGCTTTTAAGTCGTGGACCACGTGCCTGACTGATCATTAATTTAGTCTAGTGAATTAATGGTAGTGTGGATTTTTTTTTAACCTAAAGTATTGTCCATAACAGTTTAATTTTTAACCTATGTACATTGCCGATACTGTGGCTAGCATGGAATTCCACTAAAGGACTCTTTAATGGGTTTACTAACTCCAGCTAATGCCTATGATTGTCGAACTTTAACTTTGGTAAACTTCCCATTCTCCCTACAGCTTGACTACGAATTCCAGACTCGTCTGGAGGCTCTACAAGCCTACATAGAACGAAAGTACGAGGAACACTTAAGTGAACACCAGATTAACTTGCAGAGATTAAGCAGATCACGTCGTCACGTCACTGCGTCCTCTGCACACCCTTCACAGCACGTCACTGCTGCAGTACCTTCTCTGGCACCCGGCTACTGGCACTCCTACACCTACAATACCATAGTTGAGCGGGAGAGTAAGTGCATATTTAGCCATTTTTTTATTTTATATTTAAAAAACTTAATACAGCATACAGATCAATACAATAATAAGGAAATACAGTAAGATATCCAAACAGTATTGGGGCCGGTGAGGGAGTGGTTGGGGTGCGTGGTTAGAATGTTTGGAGGGGGAGGGATACAGGTGTTGAGGGCGTTATTTCTAGACGTGGGAGGAATGGATGGCAGGGATAGGAAGGGTCTCCTGTATTGTTTGGTGGATTTTGTGTGTGGGTCGTGGAGGTTGCGGGGGGTGGGAATAGGGGAAAGGATTAGAGCTCTGGCGGCGGAAATGTATAGAACGAAGTGTAGAAACAGGCAGGGGTATGGGGAGGATTGGGTTCGAGTTTTTAGTTGCAGATATAGGAATTTCAGGGTGGCAGATTTATGGCAGGGGTTTACAGCGGTTAAGAGGTCTTGATTCTGCGTTTGTTTTAGGTACGTATGGTTGGGGTTTCTTTAGTGTTGTGTGCTGATAGGGGAGGGGGGGGTGGGGACGGTTGACTTCTGGGGGACGGAGGACTGGTGGGTGTTCGGGGTAGTTGTGTATGGATGGTATGGTTGTGTGAGGGGGGGGTGAGTGAGGAAAAGGAAGTGCGAGGTTTTAAAAGGGGAGGGGTGTCATTGGGATAAGCAAGGGTTTGCCTTTGTCTTGTGCTTGGTGTGAAATTGGGAAGTGTGTTAATATATATATATATATATATGGATATGTGCGTAAGTCTAAGGTACTGAAACCGGAGGAAAGAGTTCCGTGGACTTATGGTTAGGACTTGGTCTGGTATGATGAAGCAATATACAACATGAGGTTCTTGTATGTTGACGTTGGTATGTGTGTAATTCTTGGTTCACACTGAGCACTGTAAAGACTTCTCATATGTAGTGTGATAATTATGTATCAGGATCTGTGATACCTGTGGTATAGGGAATAGGTCTGTGAGAGTATATTAGGTATGTTTGTATGCAGTATGGTTGGATACAACACTTATCACATGAGGTGTGGTAAACTGTGGTATAGGGTACAATGTAATGTTGGTTAAGACAAGTCTTATTGTACAGCAGGAGATACACTATTCATGTATCTTCTGGACGTGCTCACGGAGGGTGTGGGCCTCTATGGGTGGTACGCTGTGGAACAATATTGTATTGTGTGTGGAGTTGGGTTTCCTATTGTTATTAAATATTAAGCAAGATGTTTTGGGTCCCTAGTTGGCTGTGGGATTAGAATGGAAATTGTACTATGTATATGATTATCAGCACATAGTTGCTGAAGAAGACAAGTGGTGGTGTTGCATACCGTAGTAGTGGTTAGGTGTTTGTTGGTACATTTTCATAATTGTAAAGAGGAGAGTATATTTTAAGGAACAATAAATTGTAATGTGGATATGATAGGTATGTATGCATATACCGCTTTTGGTATTAGTGTGGAATATATGGGGAATCATGTGTGAATGTAGGTTGGTTAAGGGTGATATAATGGCACTGCAGGTGGTGGTGCGCCCTTATAATGTATTATGTGAACATAATCAGTGTTATATTGAGACTAAGGGGCAGTAGGAAATATGTATATGTTGTGGCATGGCCTTGTTGTATAAGGTCCTGTGGAGGGGGGTATTACATGAAAGGTATTTCACTATATCCATCCCGATGTAATATTGGAGACATAATTGTATGTAAGATCGGGTTTTGGCACATGTATCTGAGGATATGTAATGTATTATGTTGGTGATAGGGGCAACTTTATTTACCCACAGCGCTGAATGACCCATAAGTTTTAATGCTTAAATGATTATATTATGTAACAGGGTGATTTTTTTTCCCCTTTGCAGCTCCTTTATCGGCGCAGAGTAATTAATGTAATCAGTCTCTTGCATCTCTCATAGTATTGTTTGAGATGGTGCACCAAGCTACGTGTGTATTGGTTATAATTATTTAATAGGAACTAAGTTTAATCTAGTTTGCACCATGCAAGAGTTCCATGTCTGGAACCTCTTGCTAGGATGGGGTTAAAGCTAAAGCTATGAAGCCTCGGGTAGTTGAATTGCAGGTCCTCTTCAAGGTGTGGTACAGCTGCCAACGTTCACTCAAGAGTTGCAGTTGTGGCATGAACTTTCTAGTTCATCTTAAGATTTTTTTTCTAGTGTTGACGGTGAAGTCTGTCAGTGAGGGCAGCAGCCTCGGCACCCATGAAATAACGCAGGTTTTTCCTCTTGGCCTGGATAACCTGCCGGCTATCTGTCGGGTCAGTACCAACTTTCAAATAATGAATAAAATGGTTTATGAAAGTAAGTCCTAAGTAAACCTCTTGTCTGGTTAAATATCATAAATATTTGCAGTGTTAATTAGTATAATTTCTTGCCTTTCAGAGTGGTGTGGGTTGGGGCCTGGTAGCCCATGCTGGGGAGATGATAGCGGTCCAGGTGCGGAGCCCCTGGACACGCACTAGGTCAGGGTGCCCATGTGACGTAGATAAATCTATGGTGAGCAAATTTTAAATTTCATAACATTCAAAAATTCATTTTCATAAGTTGAAAAAAAAAATGCGTAGGTACAAGATGTAATATTTGTACCGCCTAGTGTAGTTTAAAATCCTGACAAATGTAGCCCCACTCTGTACCTTCAATTAGGATAGGTGAGTACAAATAGAGAGCGTGTCTGTCTCGCGCCCAGCAGACGGAGGATCAAACCTCCACAAAGTATTGCGCTGAATAACCCAAATAGGTTTAGCGCTTAACATGAATTATATATGTACCTTCAATTGTATGCCAATAAATTTCATTTAACTTTCCCAGTGTGTCCAGGGAGTTGGAAGGAATTAGAACCTCCAGATGTTAGATCATCTTACCATGGTAACAGTGCTGGAGTGTCTGAATCTTAGATTAATCATATTACAGTATATCATTTAATGACATCTGACTGATCAACAGAGTTGATATTGTATAAGATTCCTGGACCTGTATACAATATCTATTCAAGGAATTAGAGCTTCGCTCTGTTTCCTTGAATTAGAGCCTGAATCTAATTTTCACAGACGCTATAGGACACCTACGGGTTTGGCGCTTCCCCACGAATGCAGTATAATCACAATCCAGGGTACTGGTGGGACCTGAACTCGCGGCAAGTGTCTTAAAACTCCAGACCAGCGCGTTAGCTACTGGGCCATCTGGCCACTATGTATAAATATACCTAGTTGGATCAATCTTATTGTAGCCAGCTGGCCCAGTCGCTAATGCGCTGGTCTGGTTTAAGACTCTTGCCGGGAGTTCAATCCCCACCCGTACTGTTTGCAACCGTGTCATTGCGATTTCGTGACGTCGTAATATAATCACACTTCACTGATATTACGTAGGATCGGTAGAGATTTCTGCAAATGTTTCGATACTTCCGTGGTGGCAGTTTGAGGAAAAGCGAACCACCTAAGAGTTGCAGAAAGTTTACTTATTACAGTTTGTGTAGTTTGGTCATAAATGTCAAAAAAGCAGGAATTTCCATTATTTTTTGATGTGGCAGTCGGCTTGAAATTTTAGGGTCTAGCTTGCAGCTAATAATTGGTCTGCACTTTCTCATGTTAAGTTTCTGCTAATATTTACTGGGTAACCTGCCGCCCTTCTGTCTTGCCTAACCCTTCCCTTTTCCAATTTCTTTTGGCTATTGGATCTGTTCCTTCCCTTTCCCCGTCGATCTAGGGTTGCGTTGTTTATTCCTGTCTTCTGCTAGGCGTCCAGCTACAGCCTTTCATCCTCCTGATTATTTGACTAGTTTTTTAATAATGGGTTAAATATACAGTTCTTGGGATTTGAGGTTTGTATTTTAGTTGTCATTAATTTAAATGAATGACCTTCCGGCCTGTGCTCTTTTAAAAAAATTCACTGAAATTGCTGCGCAAATTACCGTAATTCATAATGCCTCAGAATTAAGTAAAAACCCAAAATGAATGAAACTGGTTTATAACCTTCAGAACTGCGCGTGTTGTTATCCCGGAGGGTGTCTGTGTCAGCAGTCATCAGGTCACCTGGGAGATACTTGTGTCCAGTGTGGTAACGAGACGTCCCTAGTAGCCTGCCAGACAGCAAGTAAGTCTTCCTAAATTTTAGTTTTAAGTTTAGCAGTTTCTTAAGGTACCTTTAAATCCTTAGAGGCCTATTAATAAACATTACCACTCGTCAGGCTGGCATCCTCTGGAGCTGAATGCGGCAGTGGGACTCCAGTACCCACTGGATAAAGACGCTAAAGTTCTGCAACAAGTTTTAATTACAGAGAAAGACAACACTATACATTTCTTCAAACTAGTAAGTAATTTTTTCCTTACGTAGACCGATGTCACACGGTAGTGACTGTGACACTTTAAATAATTTTCATCCTGATTTTTTTAGTACAACTGATTTTTTTTTGCGTTCATATTAAGTTTACAAGGTGTAAATCTCAATGGATGGATATCGAACTCAGGCCAAAGTTATGGTTTTGTGTGTCTTAAAAAGTGTAAAATGTTTTTTCACAGTAAAATGTACCTTTCTATAACTTTAATCTTTTGAATTTTCCTCCCTAGGACTCTGAGGGCGTGCAACCCATGACCTCGCTTGTCAGAGGGCAAAAGTCGACTCACCTGGGATATGGTGAGGTTGTGGTAAATTTCCTGGGCACCCTAAAAACTTTAAGGTTCTTAATAATGTTCGACGCCAGCCAACACAAGCAAGAGTACAGGGAGATCAGCGTCAGCCCCACAGAAAACACCATATCTGTCGGGTGTGTAAAGGAATCTTTGCTGGGTGTATGAAAGCAAGTAGGTAGTATCTCGTGCTCCCGGGTGCAGGTGACAAGATGTTTTGTTATTGCAGGTTGGCCCAGTCATGGCACGCTCACGGCAGTGCAATGAAGACTTGGTCAGCAGGCGGCCGACTAGTGGTAGGGGTACTTCAGAAAACCCATCTTCTCCTGCATGAACTAAAGGTGATTTTTTTTTTACTTCTACCATGCTCATAAAGTAACTATTACAAAGGAAATGTAGCTTTTTTTTATGGTGGGGGGGAGGTTGTTAGCGAGGAGTCATAATGAATCTCTCGGATAAGCTAGTTTACCTTGTTCCAGGGGTCAACGCCCCCGCGGCCCGGTCTGTGACCAAGCCTCATGGTGGATCAGGGCCTGATCAACCAGGCTGCTACTGCTGGCCGCACGCAGTCCAACGTACAAACCACAGCCTGACTGGTCAGGTACCCACTTTAGGTGCCTGCGTGAAGACAGCCAGGGATCTATTGGTAAATCCCCCTTGTGTAAGCTGGAAGGCAGTTGAACAGTCTTGGGCCCCTGACACTTTATTGTGTTCTCACTTCAGACAATATCTTCATAATTTTTCAAGATAGCTATTTTAGAGCTGGGCTTTGCATAGTCATATAACTACGTACCTGTAAGGAATCAGAAAATGGTTGACTGAGATTCTCTCAGCAGTGCTCTCCTTAGAACACATCTTAAGTCCATTCCTCCCGAGATATTACTAACTGGTGACTTAAAAAATAATGAAAGCTTCACAGTATCCTACGGTGAGGGATATAGTTGTATGGAGTGAAGAGACTATTTTAATTAATAAATGAAACATTGAATTTCCAGAGCAACCAGTGATAGTGGGATCCCTCCCCCCACCTCCCCACTCGTACTGAAGTATGGCGAGTTCTCCCTCTATAGTTTCCAGGTATACATGACCTGCCCTTACCAGCACTCGATGCTCTTATCTTTGCCTGGCGACTTTCTGGGTTTATCAAGGATGGAGTAATGGGAGGGAGAAGGTTGATCATAGGTGCTACAGGATGTCCAGTGTTGCCACCCTTAAGCTTCCTGGTAGTCTTTTGGTCCCGGTAGAACTATACGTGTTGTAGATTCGCTGATATAATCTCCCGGCCCCGGGCCTTTTCCAAGATGTGGCCCGGCTTTGGCTCCCTGTCGTGGGAGTCTCAGACCAATGTCTGCCATGGGAGGAGGTAAAAGTACCTCATCTTCTGGGACCAGCTGTCCCCCCCCCTCAAGGGAGGTTCCTTGACGCTGGTGAAAGGCTCTTGATCTAGGGAATTTGATTTGTGCTCCAGTTCCCTGAATTGAGCCTGAATACCTTCCATCCCCGCCTCATGCATTGTATAATCCAACGGGTTTAGCGCTCCCCATGATTATAATGAGACCAACTGCCCCCAGGTCTTGCCCCATTCCCCGCTCCCACGGGGCTCTGAGGAAGAAGCTAGGCACCTTGGGCTGCCACAAACCCCGCCCACACTGGGCTCGAAGGGTGTACCCCAGCTTTGGGCAGAAGCCCGAGCGCTGGGCAACCTGAAGAATGCCTCTTGCTGTGTTTGTTTTTGCTGCTGCTGCACTTGTCCGTTGCATCCCATATATCTATACATGTAATTAATCTATAGATGCTGTAAAATACTGCGGATGTTATGTCAGACACGTCAATTTAAGCACTCGTGGCTGTTGCTTCGACTCCCTACTTAGGAATGATGCTATCGTGGGCGCAGTTCATGCAGAGTAACTCAGTGTTGCAGGTTAATTTGTATAAATTATCATAGCTAATTACAGTATAATAGCTAATAGGTTCATTAAAAGTTTCTTTATATTCCGGAATAAGATGAAGAATAGTTCACTAATCAAAAGTAATTTAATCTAGAGCGAGGTGTAAGTGTACTAATAGCTAGTCTAACTTGCTATTTTCCGCCAATCAGGTAAGAGGCTGTTGGTATGATCAGCCAATGATTCTCACCAAATCTTGATAAGTTTGATGCTTCTGGACACTGGAGTTGCATCTTCCTACGTGGTTTAAACTTTAAATTTCTCTTAAAAGGTGGACAATTCTAGAGCTTTACAAATACAAATTTCTAACTGTAAATAAAAATTACCCTTTCAAAGTACTAAGAAATATAAGAAAAAAAAAGGATTAAACCTAGACCATAATTTTTAATACGAAGTTGTTTTTAGTATTATACAGTTAGGTTTATCTGAAACCTAAATCTAATGAAAATATTACCACAATTCGAAACTGCAATGTCCTCTAATTTTTTTTTTTCTACTTTGCTGCGATTTGTGCAACCATAGCTTGATCTTCACATTTATCAGTATTTGACTTAAATGGAATTAAATATGAAAATCTTCAATGCAAGTCTCAAATCCATGGACATCGTCTAAAATAGTTTGGCCCTTGAAAATCTAACATGTTTGATAAATTTTAGAATAGTTCTCATGTCACGAGAAAACTAAACTCAAAAGGTAGATAAAATTCTTTGAATAAAGATCTTCACCATGATAGTCTATTCATCTAATAATTAGGCCTCAAGGTATTCATCTGAAGCTGCTAGACAGCTGAACTCTACATTGTTGGTTTTTATCTTTAGCTGTCTTGGAAACTTGTATACCGTTAATTATTCCTTTTGCGTGTGGGTTGAGGTAATGGGATACTGGGAATAAATTCCTGTTGGTTCAGCATAAATTTAGTACCTTCCTTTCCCCAGTGTCTTTAACATTGCAGGGTCAGTGTGTTTTGAGGTATTTTTCGTTCAAACTAATTTGACAATTCTGCATGAGCAGGACGACCCCTGGCACCAGTTTCACATGAGGCTGATACAGACGGTAACTTCCTCGGAGGATATTATTTCGTGGACCACCTTCAGCTGGGGTCTGGAGCACTTCCTGCTGGTGGTGACCACCTCCCTTGCTAAACTCTACATGCTGAGGGGCGCCCGCTACGAGGCCTTGCAAGACATTTTTCCTTCCGGTGATCTTCACGGGTTCAAAACATTTTTTCCCCTGCACGTAAGTTTAAACTCTGAAATATTACGTAATTGTCACCACTAATCATCCATTCAGAATAAAATGGGATGAACTAACTTAAACCTTTTGATAAAACTAACATTTACTAAACCCTGTTGGCAGGAAATTTGAATTAGCCTAACTTTATGGCAGCATATTCTTAGCAACATTGAGGCTTCAGTGACTAAGTTCTAGTACTCAGTTTCAATAAACTGAAATCAGTTTCCTTCAGGTACCGTCGTGTAGAGACGAAGTAATACTACTTACAGGGGAAGACACTCACTTGGTCGCCTATGTATGGAATGGCAGTGCTCGCGCGATGCAAGTGGTAGGTGTCCCAGATTTGTCAGCGTTTAAATAATTTTAGCTGTATGACCCTAGTAAGTTTAGCGCTTCCTTTTGATTATACTTAAATATAAATGTTTGAACTATGAACAGCGTTTTAACTAAACCTTTTCCAGGGCTACATGACAACTCTGGACGCCAGTGTACCCAACTGGGAACACTGCTATCAAATCAAAGGATCAGGTGAAGAACCTGTTCAGGTAAGCACGTAAACAATGGAAACTACTTTATGAAGTAGTACATCTATAAACTATATAGAAAGCTCTTTAAGCAGAACATTTCGGCCAACGTTAATTTTAACTTTTAATTACTAAAATTAAAAAAAAAAATTATGGTATTACATATTATAAAATACTTATTACAAGAAGGCCACTAATATGCCTGGGTATGCCTAGGCATTTCGGGCAGATTAATACTAGTTCTTACTCTGTATTAAGGTTAGGTAATTGTAGTGATTAACTAGATTTACAAAACCGAGATAGTTCAAAATATTTAAGAACTTAACAATTAGTTTATCTATTAATGGAAATGGTCTCGTTTTGACATGATTCAGTTTCTGTATTGGAGTGTCTTAGGCATACTTATGATTAACTTAAGTATGAAGCAATAGCTGTATTCAGAAATTTTTTTAGTCAGATATCAATAAGTGTATTTTGCTCTGGATATGTGCAAGATAGTAGTTTTCATGTGGTTAGCTACCGGTGGGTGTGTAAGGGAGATATGTTTTTTAAACGGTGCTTTTGAAAATGGTGGTTGTATGCAGTTCTAGAGTTTTCAGGTAGGGAGTTCCAGATTTTAGGCCCTTTTATGTACATTGAATTGTTGTATAGATTTAGCAGGACACTGGGAATATCAGATGTTCGTGTCTGGTATTATGTCTATGGGTCATGTCACAACTATCAAGAAAGTGTTTTAGCTCGGGGTTAATGTTGGAATTTTATGGTTCTGTAGATGTAAATTGCAGAGTAGTAAGTATGGATGTTCTGAACAGTGAGTAAGTTTAGGTCTTTGAAGATGTGGGGGGTTGTCTAGCGTTGGATTGAGTGATAATTCTTACTGCGGTTTTTCGTTGGGTTATTATTGGCTTTAGGTGGGTAATTGCTGTTGATCCCCATGCACAAATGGCATGTGTGAGGTAGGGATAGATGAGCGAATAGTATAGCGAGTGTAGGGCTGATTGTGGTACATTGGATCCTCTCTAAGTACGTTACTAACAGTTGGACACTTTTTGTTGTGTTGGATATGAGTGCTGAATTTCAGGTTGCTGTCGAGGTGTAGGCCCAGGAATTTGCCCTCGTTATGTTTAGAAATAAGTGTTGTCGATCTTAATGTTTAATTGTGCATCACCTGCTGGTACCAAACATAATATAGGTCTTATCAGTGTTGAGTAAGTTTATTGGCTGTCATCCATGTAGATATTTTTAGTTGCTCATTAACAATGGTGTTGAGCGTGGCAAGATTTGGGTGGGACACGACACGAGTCGTGTCGTCAGCAAAGAGAATTGGTTTCAGGAGTTGATACATTGATGTACAAGAGGAAGAGCAGGGAACCAAGGACACTTCCCTGTGGTACTCCAGTATTAAGTGGTCGTGTTGAGGAGGTTGTCTTATTGGTGACACTGATACATATTAGTAAGGTAGGATTTGAAATATGAAAGTGCATGACCTCTTATATCATAATGGTCAAGTTTGTAGAGTAAGATGCTGTGGTTTACTGTGTCGAAAGCTTTCCTTAGGTCAATAAAAAGTCCTAATGGATATTCCTTATTTTCCAGTGCTGTGTAAAGCAGGTCTTATTTTTAAAATTGCATCGTTAGTGCTTTTATTTTTTCTGAAGCCAAATTGGCAGTGTTGATTATGCTTTTTGAGTATAATCTCTTGTGCACAAGTTTCTCAAAGATTTTGGATAGCAACGGTAAGTTTGATATTGGTCTATAGTTTACGTCTGTGAGGCATAGTTTACTAGAAAAATTTGCTATATTCATCCTTGAAATACTGTAACAATTTTGTATGAATGAAATTATTAATGTTGAAGCGGATTGGCGATAGTAAACATTAGCATGTTAATGATTTAGATACGAGGGTTGCTATTAATACACACGGCTGAAACATAATTTCTAAGTTAGGTTTTTCTGATTTAGCTTTTTTGCTTTTTGAAGCAAGTGACAGTAACATTTTGAAATTTAGATTTTCTGAAAATACTGGCGATGACTCGTGCAGTGTTCACTGCAGTGCTCCAGGCAATCTTTGTTGCTCATGTGATAACTCTCCCCAAGGGAGGTTCCTTGACGCTGGTGAGGGGCTCTTGATCTAGGGAATTGGGATCTGTGCTCCAGTTCCCTGAACTGAGCCTGAATACCTTCCATCCCCCCCCCTACAGGCACTAATCCTACGGGTTTAGCGCTCCCTATGATTGTGATAACCAGCCTAGTTGATTCTTGGTTTGCTCTGCTCAGATTAAGATTGTTCTTCACTGGCTTAGTATTCTTGTCACCCTGTGGTTCAAAAAAATCAGTGGAAAGCTCTTCTGGATGCGAGGCATGAAGATGTTACCCTGGGCCATGTTGTCTCGCTCAGATGCCAAGGCAAGGCTGTTGTAGTGAACCCACGCTTAGTAAGATAGGGTTTTGCTCTAGTGACAACTTGAAATATTAGTTCTTGTCGTGGTAGGCCCTGCAGACCAGCAGCAGGTTAGTGTTCAGCAAGAAGTAATGGTTCTCCAACAGTCAGAGACTGTCGACTGAGGCTCTGGCACACCCATCACAGTGTACCTTGAGGTGCTGCCAACTGTGGAACTTGATAAAATATTACCTGTCTTTCCACCTTCAGCATGGCTTTTGTAATTGGCGAGGTGCCTGTACGGTTTCTAACGTTGATTATTTTAACTATGATTCTATAGCCTCTTAACATGTTCGTAGATTTTGAATAATTTTTATTGATAAGTAACTTGTACACAGTACTCGCTGCTTTGTATTTTTAAAGCTTCTAAGAACTTGTGTTAAATTTCATTTTAAGTTAATTTTTAATTCTTTTAAATCAGGCAAGATTGAAAATTACTCCTAAATTAGCATAAAAATCCTTAAACATTAAGTGGATTTAAAAAATTAAAATAGGACTAAACTTGCTTTTATAAAAATTCCCCAAATAGCTTTTTCTTTACTACAGGTAGTAGTGCATGGTCTTGATGGCGTTATCATCGTGGAAGTGGAGGCGCTAATATCTCCTCTGCTGGATCCTGTAATCCTTCAAAACGAAGTGGTCTACAACGCAATGAAAGACCTCGAGGTGAGTTTAATTTTGGGTAACTTTTGTTTATTTTCTTTGCTATACCATGCTTGAAATATCACATTCCCTTCAGAGAAAACACCAGCAGCAAACTTCTGTGATAGCTACAGCAAAGGCAACAATAGCGAATAACGTGGACTGTGGGAATGATACTAACGGCACTGGACCCATAGTAATCGCTGGACCTGTTACTCTCATCAACGGCATAGATGCTATAGGGGTTAGTGTAGTTTGATCTGAATCAGTATTTTTGGAATTGTAAATTTTTAATGAATCTCTACGTAAAACTGGTTTTGTACATTAAACTACTCTTCAGGCATTTAACACGTCGCAGCTCGAGGCCCAGACTATGGGTCTCCATGGCACACAGATGGATGGCATCAGTTACTACTATTACAGGGACCAACTGGTGTCTCTGACCCAGTACAGCCAGATGATGGACCAGCTGTCTGCCCAACTCTCAACTATAGGTTCCAAATTAGACGGCAAGTCGCTATAATTTTGTAACTTGCGAAATAATTTACCAGTGGCTAATGATATTGAAATAGCTTAGTTACTAACGAACGTAACTGGACATTAGTTAGTAAAATTTTCGTTTTCTTACCTTTAACAGAGGCGGTTCCATCCTCTGGCTCTTCTAGAATGGTGAGCGGAGTGAAAACTATAAAGGGCGGAGACATGAATTTGGACACCCTGGCACTTCATAACCTTCAAATAAAAGCAGCTTTTGATGGCTCCGGCGCCCTTGTTTCCATAGAAGACAAGTTTGGAAGCGTTGCAAGGCAAGTTTAATTAGTTTAACATACAAAGTCGGGGCGGTGGAGGGAGGGAGATTACCAACTTCTAAGATTCGTTTTCTACAGGCATAATGACACGAGGAAAATAACTGGGAGGAAAGTTTTCACAAATGGTTTACACGTGAGAACACTGTACACTTCTCACTTGGATGACGTACCTGTGATCGACTTGGTCACGACCAGTGGCCACCAAACCATCGCAGGGGCGGCTTTCTCCGCCTTAGTGGCGGACAACATCGCGGTAGAAGAGGGAAGCACCGTAGCTGGGCTGCACTTCTCCAGAGATGTGATACGTCTATCTGGCGGAGCTGTGCTAGGTTAGATGCTGTTCTAGTGTTTTATGCCATGCAAATTTAATTAAAAATCTTTTTTTAATACTAATTTCCTTTCTCAGGTCATTCTACGTTCTCAAAGGGTTTAACTGTAAAAGATAACGTGAATGTAATGAAGACTGTAAGTGGCGTGGACCTGGATCGTCTGTTTAACAAGACTTTGAAGATCGGTGGTGGAACACTGCTTGGATCTGTACACTTCCTTACAGAAGTAACTGTAGGAAGTCTGAAAGCAGAAGAGATGATGGGAATAAACGTAGATAAATTCATGTCTGAGACTGTATTCAAAAATAGTTTTGCATCTATTACTGGTTTGCTAGCAGTGCCTTCCATAGTGACAAAAAATGCTTTAACTGTGAATGGTAACATAAATGGTGCTAGTTTTCCTTCTCATTTTCCTTTGCGAACAGACTCCACTCTTAGTTTCGGTGCTAAGAGATTCTCTAGTCTACAGTTCGGATCCGTGACCTTGAATGATGGGGCTACTGTGGATGGCCTGGAGGTGTCACAGCTCGTCACTCTAAATTCGCAGCAACAAATAACTGGCAAAAAGACCTTTATGAAAGGTGTAAATATCAAAGGCAACTTGGACATCACTACTGGCATAATAGATGGAGTTAACTTAAACTTGTTAACACGGGGAATTTCTCTCTCTGCATTAACAAATTGGAAGTTTAACTTGGAGTTTAAGAAACCAGTGCACATTAGCTCCCTACACTGCCGTGGGAATGTGAATGGAATAGACTTTGCTAATATTGCTGAAGATATAATCTATACTGATGCAAGCTCGGCAGTGATCTCTGGAAGGAAAAACTTTGCGTATCCGTTGACTATTTCTGATTCGTCTTTTGAAAATTCCTTCAATAACGTAAAGTTTGACGACCTGGGGAATCTTTCTGGCAACAATACTTTCGGTGGGACTTTAGTGTTGAAAAACGACGTTTACTTTGATTCCTTGACAGTGACTGGCAATGTAGACGGCGTAGACTTGGCCAAACTGGCCTCTGCTGCAGTTTACCTTGACAAGGAGGGGCAGGTGGTGCAGGGAAAACTAGTATTTACAAAGAGGACCTCTGCAGCTGGTCTAGAAGCTTCTGGAAAGATAAATGACGTTGACTTTTTGAAAGTCTTAAGAAAGACTGGAATGCAAAACTTCAGTGAAGTCCAGGTACTTAAGTCTGCTACTTTTGATTACGTTAAAACATATGCTATAGAAATGTCCGAAGGAGCCACGGTTAACACTATAGATTTATCGGAGCTTGCAAAGAACAGAGTAAAACTGAACTCTGCTGACAGTTTCAACGGTACTTTGAATATAGAGGGAAGAGTGACTATACTTGGCGCACTATCTGCAGTCTACATGAATGATTTCAACATTCAGGAGTTGAAAGACAACATAGTCACAGATAAAGTATCTTGTACAGTATCAGGGAATGTTATTTTCTCGACACTCAATGTCGACCAGTCTGTTACAACAACTGGTAAAGTGGGTGCTAACGGGTTGAAAATAAACAACATCAATGCAAATGCTGCTCATCTATACTCTGACAACTTCCTAAGTGGTTCAATCGCCTGGAGTAACTTATTACTGCTTAGTAACGTGACTGTAGGTGGCTTAGTCAATGGTGTTGATTTGAGGAGGATAGCTGCCGATGCTGTGTACAAGAACATTCCAACCGTGCAGGTCATAACAGGTCAGTAAGTGTTGTAGCTGTAAAAATCACATTTGCAGAATGGATGTAAAGTTTGGTATACGTGTTAATAATTTGAAATTTAAGTAAATTGCCACTACATGCTTATAAATACAGGCAGGAAGACCTTCCATGATGGGTTCACTGTTAAAGGTGACATATACGCTGAAACCACTAATGGGCTTGACCTGGCCACAAGGCTCTTCACCTTACACACTGATCAGTCATCACTGGTGTATACCACTTCGCAAGTATACGCGCTGAGCAGTACGTAAACCTTGTTGGACTTTATTGCAACGTAAACCTCAAGAGGTTGATGGCTAATACACTCCAACGCGGGAATTACGTTTTAGATGGTAAGATTTTAATCTACGTACATGCAAACTGAAAGGGTCGTCTTCTGGTAATAGATTATATTTCCTAGCTTGTAAACTTTCTATTGTTTTGTTTCAGGAGATTTATTCTTTGCAAACGTGGTAAACATAAGTCACCTTAAGCTGGAAGATTCTTTGAATATGAAGAACGTGAATGAACTCCTGAGTGATGCTATAAGGAAGCTGGACATGCCTGTCACTGTGACTGGCATTAAGACCTTCAAGAGCAGCATGGCAGCATCCTTTACCACTTTCAAGAATATTAAAGTCTGGTACCTGAATTCGGTGAATTTTGATCATTATTTGGCTCATGTGGTCCGGAGGAATTCTCCTAATCTTGCATTAAAGAGCCTGTCAGTAGCGGGAAGTATCTCTGCCCCAACTATCTCTGCTACTGCACTGATGATAGAGGTAAAAGATTCAAATTCTTTATTTCTAGTAATATACAAAGTGGGGTGTACTATAATTATACATTTTATGAAGTAGATATTACAAGATGGCCAATAATATGCCTAGGTATGCCTAGGCTTTTCAGGCAGTCTTATGATAGGTCTTACTCAATAGTGACACAATGATTATACTGATAGTAAGGTTAGGTAATTGTAGTGATTAACTAGGTTTACAAAATTGAGGTACTTAAATTTAAACATTAAGAATTTAACAATTAGTTTATATATTAATGGTAAAGGTGATGTATTGGCATAATACCGTTTCTATAGTGGAGTGTCTTAGGCATACTTATGACTAGCTTAAGAATTATGAAGCAATAGTTGTATTAGAATTTTGGTTAGTCATGTGCAAATTAAGGGGAATCACAGATATCAATAAGTGTATTTTGCTGTGGATATGTGAAAGATAAAGTAGTTTTCATGTGGTTAACTATCGGTTGTGTGCGTACCTGGAGTCTACCTGGAGAGAATTCCAGGGGTCAACGCCCCCGCGGCCCGGTCTGTGACCAGGCCTCTTGTTGGACCAGAGCCTGATCAACCAGGCTGTTACTGCTGGCCGCACGCAGTCCAACGTACGAACCACAGCCCGGCTGATCAGTGAGATTTTCTTCAACGATGCTTTTGAAAATGGAGGTTGTGTCTGCAGTTATAGAGTTTTCACGCAAGAATTTCCAGATTTTAGGCCCTTTTATGCGCATTGAATTTTTGTATAGATTTTGACTGACACGGGGAATGTCAGAGATGTTTGTCTGGTATTATGTCTATGGGTCCTGTCAAAACTGTCAAGTGTTTTAGGGTTAAAGTTGGAGTTTATGGTTCTATAAATGTAGATAGCAGAGTAGTAAGTATGGATGTTCTGAACAGTGAGTAGGTTTAGGTCTTTGAAGAGTGGGGGGTGCTGCCTAGAGTTGGATTGCGTGATAATTCTTACTGCGGTTTTATATTGGGTTATTATTGGCTTTAGGTGGGTAATTGCTGTTGATCCCCATGCACAGATGTTGAGAATCTAATGAAATATTTATAAACTTGTGATTTTTAAACACTTGTTCTTCTTTAGGGCACAATTGAAGGAGTAGACTACAATTTACTCCTTAAAAATGCGGTGCACTTGACAGGAGACCAGACCATAGCGTCTTCCATGGTATGTATTAAAAAATGATGTCACTGTTGTATGCCGTGTAAAATATCTTCCTGTCAATAATTTCCCCCCTCAACTCTTAGAGATAGGATCTAAATAGTGCAGTAATTTCCATGTCTCCTAGTTTGAAAACAGATATACGTCTCAATTTTCTCCCGTGTCTTAAGAACAATTTTCATTGGTATAATTTTCTGATTAATAGTCTTAGCGTAGGGCTCTAATCAATACACTTGGTTGAAATGTTTATTCTGCAAATTTTCTCATTTACAGGTGTTTCTGGAGGATCTGTCTGTGGTTGGCAATATTAAAATAAAAACTTTGAACAACTTGATCCTAGATACTGACTACTTAACTACCACAACTAACCAAACTATACCTTATCATATGACTTTCAAAAATGTAACTACAACAGACATGTTTGTGGGCGGGCGAGTCAACGCCTGGTTCCTCTACCAAGAAGTTATGGAGACAATGAAAGTGAGTTATCGTAGGTGTGAAACTTTCTTGATTAATTTTGACAATTAAGAGATATTACTAGCACCAAGTTAAAAAACAATTTCTTCACTTAGGCAGTCGGTGGTCAAATTTTGCCCGGGCTGATAACCTTTGGTGGCACTGTAGAAGTGTTGGGACGGGTAAGAGTGACAGACAGGACGGGTGCCAGTGCCAGAGTAAAGCTTTCCCAAGAAGCTGTCTCACTGAGCGACAACTCTCAAATTGAAGGTGGGCAGAACTTTAATGTTAATTTTTTATTATTCGTTGAATGACTAGTTACCATTACAATCCCTTGGTAATTGAATTATCCGTGCTAGTAATAAGTGTCCAGGTATTAAATTCAAGAATTAAATGCCTTGACCCGAGTGTATAGAAAGTTCTAATGTGATGGCCCTTGGAGGTGGGTTGGTACTTACATACTGTATTAAACCCTAATTGCCTCGTACCCCATTATAACTAATGTTAAATGTTTAGTAATTTGAATCGGTTACTGATTTTTCAAATCAAAAATTATTCTTCAGAATTTTCATTTAATTTTGAGTTGGTATGCCAATCGTAAAGGTTAAGCAAGACAACTGGCTATAGTTTTTAAAATAAAGCTTATCTGGGGTAATGGGAAAAGCTTAACCCTTTTCAAACTGATGTATGTTCTGTAGGTTTAATGTGATGAATGGAATTTGGGTACTAGTGACTTTCCCCCCCCCCCACAGGTGTGCTTGTCTTTAACGGCCCATTAACAGTGGAGAGACTAGAAACACCAGGAATAATAAACGGTGTAAACTTGTCAGACTTGTATAACAACGCCTGGTTTGTTGACCAGGATGCAGACTTCACCGCCAGAATAATGTTCAATGCCAGTGTCGTCATGAAGGTGAGGTGGTTTTAAAATTGGGTAAAAAGGACGAAAGTGCAACTGTGATGTTCTATTGTGGCAGTTTCTCTCCTGGAGAGCGAAACGTTGCCACAATAAAAATGTCACATTACTTGCACTTGTTCTTTCACTTAATATTGTCGGTAATTCTACCAACATTAATACAATGTCAGTTTTAAAATATACTGAAAACCTGAAGTTTCACTACGAAATTATCAAAACTCTAAATTTAAATAAATTTACACAGGAAGGGTTGATAGTTGCTGGTCTTATTGACAACCTGATGGTCAAGGACCTGTACAAAGAAACTACAGAAGTTCTTTCGCACTACAGCAATACAACTGAAGATCTGAGGGTCAGTATTTTAACGTGAAATGCATTTTATTCACGCATTAGGAGAATAATAATAAATGTAATAACTCTTCCAGGAAGAGTACGAGGGTGTATGTGGTCCTATCAGTACTGTACACGAACAACTACAGACCTCTGTCTACGAAGGAGACTACTTCTCTATACTTCGTGAGCTGCAGATTCCACACAACCGGCATTCTTCTACATCTTTCCAGGTTTAGTAAAATAACGAGAATTTATCGCAATTGTTATATTTAAATATATTGTGGTAAACTAATTAAGATCTGTTCTTCAGGCTTTTAATACAACCTGCGTGGTGATGACCTGGGAGGGTGGACTTTGCGATTCTGTACTTTACGTGTTTGATTCCCACTCTTTGGACCTAGTGCAAGCCATGACTATATCAAACACTGGATACGCTCACCAGTGGCTCTTCCTAGACGTCTTTGATGATGAAAGTGTATGTACCTTTATCTTTCCCTCATAAACTTGCGCTATGAAACTTTGAGTAAAGAAATAAGTAAGTTGTTGAATTTTGCAGGTATTATTGGCCATGGCTGGGTCAGCAAAAGGAAATAACTGTACCAAAAGTAACAGCATCATCTGGAGGATTACCAAATTGACAATTCAGGTATGACTTGTATAAAAAAAAATTGTGCTTTGTGATAGTTTCTAAATACGTACTATGTAGTTTTCTTCTTAAACTATTAATGTTTGGCAGGTGCATCAAGAGTTGGTTGCCGGGGAGCGCGTGTCTAAAGCTTCGATGGCTGGAGAAGTGATGGTGTACATACACACGCAAGTGAACACCTTCACTTATAGGCTGGACTCTACCACAGGATACTTTACCCAGTTAGAAGTTTTGCATGGTCACGTGGGTAAGTCTGGAAATTTGCGTGAACTTCAAACTTTAGCAGTTAAATACTGCTGAAACATGAAATTCGGGGCACGAATGATTTTTTTTTTTTCAAAATTAATAATGTTACCTTGTGAACATTTATATTATGGCTATGGGAAAATTAAAGTGCGTGCTAGCACTTACCTTGGTTGTGAACACCCAGCCAGGAGGACTGACCCAGGGCACAAACTAGACCCACTCAACCACTGAGTCGGTGTCATGTCGGTGACACTGCAGTAATAACTTGTAAAATGGTGGACTAATTAAAGAGCCTAAAATTTTAAATGTTAAACAAAATACATGCCAAATTGTAAGACTAAATTTACTAAATACTTTTTTGTAGTTTGCTTCACAGTGGTAAGATTATGGAATCTCCCACCATTATCATTATAATCAAAAGTGCTAAACCACGGGGAAAATCTCCCACCAGCATTAATTAAATGGGTTCATTTAACATAAAAGGCCTTCAAGTAGCCATAAGTGTAACGCAAAGGCATTTTTGGTGTAATGCGAATGTAGATAAGGTGCCAGCACTTGTATCCTTGGCACGTCATAAACGTGACCCATTGATGTTTAATTTCCCCTCGAGGGAGGTTCCTTGATGCTGGTGAGGGGCTCTTGATCTAGGGAATTGGATCTGTGCTCCAGTTCCCTGAATTGAGCCTGAACTCCTTCCAATCCCCCCCCCCACATGCGCTGTATAATCCTGCGGGTTTAGTGCTCCCCCTATGATTGTTTAATTTATGCAATTATAAAAGTTCAGACACCGGGATAATGTAAGATCTTCTCAGGTGTTGCCGTGACTGCAGAATCTGACAAACAAGCTGTTATGTTCTGGGCTTCCCGATACTCTGGGAAGGTGATGGTAGACGGAGTGTTTGGTGAAGAGTTTGAGTTTCCAGCACGTATCATGGACGCTCTTATGATCTACCAGGCGGGAAAGTTTTTCGTTGTTATGGCCGTACATAAAGAAATGTGCACAGGGGCTCAGATGAACCTTGAGGTTTGTACATTTTAAATTTCTATATTTCATCATTGCCATTCAACTAAAAAGATGATTAAATTATCATTAGTCTATAAATCTAGAAGTAAGAATTCAGATCCCCTAAAAATTTTGGCCAGGTATTTATAACTAAAATTTGCCATTCCTCTCCCTTAATTTTAAGTGCAAATGATTAGGTGGTGGTTGTTTGGAAGGGGAGGGGGGTGTTGGTCATTACATAACTAAATGTATTAAGCTTTCAAACTACATCCTCTTAAACCTACCCTAATATTAAAATTAAATTTCTAAGCTAAATAGTAGTTAAACTTTTCTGCTTGAACTTTGTAAAAGTCTTTGGGTTTAAAACTCATTCTTAACTTTCAGCTTTACACGGTAGATTTGGTTACCAAAACTGTTGCTTGTGTCGACACGCACAGACTGAATGCCCAAGCAAACCTTCTATCTTTCTTCACTGGAAGTGATGCCAGTGGCTCAACGATAGTAATGGCTATCCAACAGAGAGCATTCACACTAGTATATAAATTAAGAGGTAATTATATTTTTTATCCTTTTGACAGGAAAGTTTGTTGGTGATTCTTAAGCTTTCTAGTCCTAACTTTCTTTTTTTTCCAGGAGAGAAGCTGAATGTATTCAATGTAGATTGTATACCAAGAGTGTTGTGGGCACAGTACATAAGCACCCCAGGCCGAAAGTTTCCACAACTCTTGGACCATTACGTGTTACTGGGGAGGAAAGACCAGACACTTCTCACAAAGTTAATTATGAGAGGCTCTGCTTTGCCTTCCAGACAACTATACTGTGATGCTGACGCCTTCTGCGATCCCTTCCTAACGCCCCGAATCCACATGGATAGCCCATAGCAACGCTTCTAGATTACATGCTTTAAACTAATGTTCAAATTGAAAAAGAAAATAGAATTTGTAAGTCCTTAAATAAAATGGTTTAAAGTTTATAGTACTTTTAAAGTATTCCTGTTTTTATGGAAGTGGGTATAATTAGCTGATGCTATAATTGTTTTTAATTAAGGGAATTTAAAACCTTTGAATTAGATATAAATTCAATGTCTGACTTGCATAAATTACTGTACAGCTAAGTGTGGGGGGGAGGAGCAATTGCAAAGGCTGTTCAGACTTTGATACATAAAGCCTGAACAGCTAACACTATAATCTTAACTAGAATGAGGAGCCTTAACTGGGGAAGAACAGACTTGAACTGTTAGAACCTGCCTGCAAAATTTAGAAAGATGACTGGATAATGAGATTTTAAAGAAAAACTGACTTTGGTAATACTAAATCATATGCTCTCTCACTTAGCTTGGTACTAAAGACTTAGATCAAAGCTGCAACAGGCGAGGATCATTAACTACCCATACAACCAAATATATACACTAGAGCAGAGACTTGGATTTTCAGATGAATGCCTACTGCTATGACACTTCTTGGCTATAATTTTAAACATTTCCTCCAAGCAAAGTTTTGTGTGCTTTGATCTTTGCCTGTGTGCTTTGATCTTTGCCTGTGTAATTTTTCTTGCCTCAAAAATTCATTACCTCACAAAGGACCATTGTTCTAGCTCTTTAATTCACCTGACAACTCTAGTATAGTTCACTGCTGTATGACCATTGTGGGTTTAGCACTTTAGTTTTTATAATGATACTCTTATAGCTATTAGCCTTAGCCATACCTAGGGTTAAATGTTAGCAAAATATACTGTAAGAATCGCCACACAAAGGTATCAACTGTAGTGTAAATAAGTGAGCAGGCACTATTGGGTGACCAAAGATGGTGTGTAAACCATTGTGGCAAAAAAACATTGTAAGTTTGAACTAAGGGGTGCCAGACAATCTGTTGCTGGTAAACTGGAGTTGTACCTGTGTATATACATGCATATACTTCATGTTTGGGTTGTAAATGATGCAGCAAGGAGGCGGCTGGAGGCAGTGGAGATATCCTATTTAAGGGCAATGTGTGGTGTAAATATGCAGAGAATTTGGAGTGTGGAAATTAGGAGGGGCAGAGTTACTAAGTGTCAGAGGGCTGAAGAGAGGTTGAGGTGGTTTGGTCATTTAGAGATTGGAACAAAGTAGCATACAAATCTGTAGGGAAAGGAAGGTGGGGTAGGGGTTGTCCTCGAAAGGGTTGGAAGGAGGGGGCAAAGGTTTTGTGGGCGAGGGGCTTGGACTTCCAGCAAGCATGCATGAGAGTGTTAAAGTGAATGGAAACAAATGGTTTTTGGGACCTGACGAGCTGTTGGAGCGAGCTGGTAATGGGTTAGCCAGACTAGTCCTGGAAATGAAGTACAATGCCTGCACTTTAAAGGAGGGGTTTGGGATATTGGCAGTTTGGAGGGACATCTAAACTGTCGGATCCGAGTGCATGCCTCTGCGAAGACAGTGATGTACGAGCGATGGTGAAAGTGTTGAATGATGAAAGTTGTTTTTTTTCTTTTTTGGGTCACCCTGCCTTGGTGGGAAACTGCCAATGTGTATGAATGTTTATTGCTTTTAATGTTTATAAGTTGTATATTACATTGTTTAGGAGTGAAGAGCAGGATGTGAGTGGGGGGAGGTGTGTGAGGCATTACGTAGAATGAAAGAGGCTAAAGCAGATGGAACTGACGGGATCATGACAGAAATGTTAAAAGCAGGGGGGAGATAGTGTTGGAGTGGTTGGTAGTTTTGTTTAATAAAAGTATGAAAGGGGGGAAGGTACCTAGGGATTGGCAGAGAGCATGTATAGTTCCTTTATATAAAGGGAAGGGGGATAAGAGATTGTAAAAATTATAGGGGATTATGGAAGAAGTAAATGTTTTCAGCGGATGGTTTTATGAAGGATGTTAACCATAGAATTGATGAAGGAAGAAAGGTGAGTGGTGCATTGAGGTATCTGTGGAGACAAAAAACGTTATCCATGGAGGCAAAGAAGGGAATGTACAAAAGTATAGTGGTACCAACACTCTTATATGGGTGTGAAGCATGGGTTGCAAATGCTGCAGCGAGGAGGAGGCTGGAGGCAGTGGAGATGTCCTGTTTAAGGGCAATGTGTGGTGTAAATATGCAGAAAATTCAGAATGTGGAAATTGAGAAGGTGTGGAGCTACTAAAAGTATTTGTCAGAGGGCTGAAGAGGGGTTGAGGTGGTTTGGTCATTTAGAGAGAATGGATCTAAGTAGAATGACTTGGCGAGCGTATAAATCTGTAGGGAAAGGAAGGCGGGGTAGGGGTCGTCCTAGAAAAGGTTGGAGGGAGGGGGTAAAGGAGGTTTTGTGGGCGAGGGGCTTGGGCTTCCAGCAAGCATGTGTGAGCGTGTTAGATAGGAGTGAATGGAGACGAATGGTTTTTGGGACATGACGATCTGTTGGAGTGTGAGCAGGGTAACATTTTGTGAAGGGATTCAGGGAAACCAGTTAATTGATTTAGTTGGACTTATTTTTTTTTTTTTTTTTATTAACACATCGGCCGATTCCCACCAAGGCAGGGTGGCCCGAAAAAGAAACTTTCATCATTCACTCCATTACTGTCTTGCCAGAGGGGTGCTTTACACTACAGTTATAAAACTGCAACATTAACACCCCTCCTTCAGAGTGCAGACACTACTTCCCATCTCCAGGACTCAAGTTCGGCCTGCCGCTTTCCCTGAATCCCTTCATAAATGTTACTTTGCTCACACTCCAACAGCACGTCAAGTATTAAAAACCCATTTGTCTCCATTCACTCCTATCAAATACGCTCACACATGCTTGCTGGAAGTCCAAGCCCCTCGCACACAAAACTTCCTTTACCCCCTCCCTCCAACCTTTCCTAGGCCGACCCCTACCCCGCCTTCCCTCCACTACAGATTTATACACTCGAAGTTATTCTGTCTCGTTCCATTCTCTCTACATGTCCGAACCACCTCAACAACCCCTCCTCAGCTCTCTGGATAATAGTTTTGGTAATCCCGCACCTCCTCCTAATTCTCTGCATTATATTCACACCACACATTGACCTCAGACATGACATCTCCACTGCCTCCAGCCTTCTCCTCGTTGCAACATACATCACCCATGCTTCACACCCATATAAGAGTGTTGGTATAACTATACTCTCATACATTCCCTTCTTTACTTCCATGGACAAAGTTCTTTGTCTCCACAGAATCCGAAGTGCTCCACTCACCCTTTTTCCCTCATCAATTCTATGATTCACCTCATCCTTCATAGACCCATCTGCTGACATGTCCACTCCCAAATATCTGAATACATTCACCTCCTCCATACTCTCTCCCTCCAATCTGATATCCAATCTTTCGTCACCTAATCTTTGTTATCCTCATCACCTTACTCTTTCCTATATTCACTTTCAATTTTCTTCTTTTACACACCCTACCAAATTCATCCACCAACCTCTGCAACTTCTCTTCAGAATCTCCCAAAAGCACAGTGTCATCAGCAAAAAGCAACTGTGACAACTCCCACTTTGTATTTAATTCTTTATCTTTTAACCCCAAACACCTCTTGCCAAGACCCTCGCATTCACTTCTCTTACAACCCCATCTATAAATATATTGAACAACCACGGTGACATCACACATCCTTGTCTAAGGCCCACTTTTACTGGGAAATAGTCCCCTTCCCTCCTACACACTCTAACCTGAGCCTCACTATCCTCATAAAAACTCTTCACTGCTTTCAGTAACCTACCTCCTAGTCCATACACCTGCAACATCTGCCACATTGCCCCCCTATCCACCCTATCATATGCCTTTTTCAAATCCATAAATGCCACAAAAACCTCTTTACCAGGACTGAGTCCTGGAAATGGAAAGTACAATGCCTGCACTTTAAAGGAGGGGTCTGGGATAGTGACAGCTGGGAGGGACTATTCTCAGCGCCTTTGCAAAGAGTGATTATGTATGAGTGTGGCGAGTGTTGAATGATGAAAGTATTTTCTTTTTGGGTCACCCTGCCTCAGTGGGAGATGGCCGACTTGTTGGAAAAAAAAAATTGTATATATTTATGGCTGAGTGACCTATGATCAAAGTGCTCAATAAATACTACAACTTTCCCTCCCCTCCTCAGGACAATGTAAAATATGTAGTTACTGTTTTCATACTGCAGTAAAACAAGAAAAAGTACTAAACAAAATTAAATTTCAACTCTTTATTAAAGTATTTGAAGAAACTATTCTACTCTAGCAGTTGCTGAGGTCAAAGTCATCTCTCTGAAATATAAAAGAAAAAGTTTGGTAAATTTTAACCATTGAAAATTACTTATCAATTTATTTATGCATTTTGCTTCTAAGATTGTAGGTTTAGCACTTCAGTTTGATTATAATAATTTGATTTTTTTTTCATTGGTGAAAATTTAATTGGTTACCCATCCAGTTTCAAAGCATCTCTTATCACATATGTATGCCTGTGAGGGGCTCTTGATTCAGGGAATTGACTGTATTGTTACTTTCATGGGGTGATAAACCCTACAGGTTTAGCATACCCCCATGAAAGTAATACCACTGAAGTAAACCCAATAGTTTTAACTTTCCTTTTTGCTTTCATTGCATCAATACTATATTATTATTATTAAGCAACCTTCTAACAAGTTAGTACTGATTGTTAATCACCTTCTCCTAAATAAAAACTTTAATGCTAAATAACTTGAAATGCTTGTACTAAGTCCACTCTATCTCTTGGATGACTGATTTTCATTTTACAGCCTCGCATGATTATCATTCTAAATTAAGTATTTAGCTACTGGATACCCCCCTACTTATTTTAAGAAATGGCAAATATTATTTCCCTACTGTGAATTCAGCACTTAACAATAGTACATAAAAAATAAGCATTATGGTGTACAGTATATAAATTACATTCCTGTATATGATTCATAATTTTTCATAAAACATAACTTTTCAGTTTCCATTGCTCAAATTCTAGAAGTCTTATGTCAATTCATAAAACAATAATCCGGATTGATATTCAGAAATTACACGACTTGTGGTCTATATCATAGGCCATAGTCATATTACAGAAGTCATCTTCATTATTATTTTACTAATCATCTACCTCTCTTACAACCCATTCTCCCTGCAATAACCTGCAGCGCTGTATGCCCCCTGTGGTTTAGCACTTCTATTTGATAATAATAATCTTCATTATTTACTGTACCCTGAAAGGCAGGGGTCCTCAATGCAATGAGGTGATCTTTCTTTATTTAAAGAAGTGGACCTGACTGCCCCTTTCCTCAGGCACAGTATGACCCTTAAGGGTTTACCCCCCTCCTCCATGAATGTATTTACTGTTTTATGTGAGGGTATTCAGATTTGATCCAAGAAAGTGATATCAATATTCGTTAAGCACTAATTCCTTAAGAGGAATGCAACAATCATGTTTGATCTAAGGGTAGGTAGCTGCAATTCCTTGGATCAACAACCTTTCCCCACCAAAAAAGACTCCTCTTGTTTCTCTCTAAGATATAGTACCTGAAACTACACTGCACCAAGATTAATTGGAGTTTATAGCCTATTAACTATAGAAGGTTTATTGAGATTGCATTTAACCTGCTCACCACAAGTGTACTGTAATTCCTAAGAGATTAAAATACTTTCAGCATATACACAAACGTGCATCTGTGATTTTTTTTTTTTTTTTTAAATGCAAGTGCTCTACCAAAAAATATCCTAAATTCACTGAGCTTTTTTTTGTCTTGGTACACTGCCAATATTACTCCATTAGTTTCATTCATTAGAAAAATGGTACTTGCAAAATAACCTGCCTTTACATTATATATTCCTTTGCAATTATAATTGTGAAACTGGTATAAAAATTACAAAAATAATTTTAAGTTATGTAAGTCAGCACGCAATCTTTGATACTTGAATGATGTAACTTTTTTTCCCAGTTTTGTCATCTTCAAATACAGTGGTACCCCGACTTACGATATTTTTTCATTCAAGAATGCTGTTCAAGTGCAATTACCAAACGAATTTATCCCCATAAGGAATGATGTAAAATAGACTAGTCCTTTTAGACCCCCAAAATTACACTTACAAAAGCATTTAAAAAAATAAACTTACATAAAAGGGTGAGTTTGGGGACCATCGTAAGTCGGGGTACCACTGTATTTATACTGAACAGCACATGAACAGTGTCATGGCTGAATGAGCATTGCATATGTAACTATCCATGAAAATAATGTCACTTATGTTGATGGATGAAACCACTACACAAGTTAATTTTCAACTCTACTTTTACAACATATGGATGGAACATTGTTATGCAATAGTTGAGTCTTTTTGTTGCATGTATTTTACCCAAATAACTATTACAAACACAATTCATCTTTCTTTTGTATCTATGAAATCTAGGCTTAGAAAGCTAAATACAATTATGGAGATGAATATTTCCATAAAACAAATACAACAAAGCATTGGGAGAGTAATATATTTCAGAAAATAGTATCAGATTAGCTTCTTTTGACAATGTAACCTGGGAAACAAGCAGGGTTCAAGCCACTCTTAAAACTAGCAGGTCAGTGCTCTAAACTTCTGGTGCAAGTTAATAACTTGCATTTGCAGTTAAAGTTGACCCCATGCCATCCTCTCCAACATATTGAAATATACTTTGTATTAGGAAACCTACATGAACCAGTGAGCACAGGCTTGCTGTCCATTCCAAGTTTACAATTATGTTACCACAATTTTCATGAGTCACTTAAAAAAAGATTTGAAAGAGCTAGAGTTAGATGTCACTGCTGCCATGAGTATGAGATTCATCCATAAAAGCTTACAATAGTGAGAGAAGTGGCCTGCAAGTTTTAGGACTGACCTGCAATGGGTTCAAGCCCTGCCCATTCCATAAGATGCTTGCATTCATATGTTTTTTCTTGTCACGAGTTCACACCCTGTCTGTTAACAACCTTGTGATTTTTCATAGATATTACATAGGTTATATTTTCATGAAAATTTTTCCTGAGATTGTAGAACTGATAAGTTAGTATATATTAACACAAGATGTGGTTATGACGGTAAGGACTACACACAAACCAAGAATCTTATTAAAAAGTTATTCTTTTTAATTTTGAGCAATGCATGTAGTCAAAAACTTAAATTCAGAGCTTCAGTTATTCAATGTTTATACATGTATATACTAAAATGTCTCTTACAAATAAATTAAATAATTAACTTTTTTTTACAGTGCCCATTTGGAGGCTTGACTGAATAATAAACCACTGTATCTTGGTAGAGTTAATTGATCCATATTATTGTGAAATAAGTCTAGTTTTAGTCACAACTATGTAAAGTCAAGAAAACTTTGGCTAAAAAGATTATTAAGAGTCTTATGACACATTTGATAGGAAAAAGATAAAGCTGTATGTCAGCAGGGGGCATACCATACACACACACACACTTAACTGGTATACAAGCCTTATACTTTCCACACACTTTTCTGTCTTGCTTAAATATAGAAAATTACGGTGACAGCACCTTGTCAGTTTAGCGCTTTATTTGATTATAATAATATGGTGACAACTTTCGTTTTTCCTTTTGAGCCGCCCTGCCTTGGTGGGATACGGCCGGTGTATTGAAAGAAAGAATATGGTGACAGCAAAAAACAAAACATATGCCTTTATTAGAAAAACAGATGGTTAAAAATGTAGAGCAGGTGTTCCATGCCAATAGCACACATGACATCAGGTGGCATGATAAACAAAATTTAATACTACTACAGTACAACCTCCTCACCTAACAGAGTTCCATTCCTAAGACTACATCAGTAAACGAATTCAATGCTAAGTGAGAAGCATACTACAATATCAAAGATGGCTGACACAAACCCACTAGGGTTTGTGTCAGCCATCTTTGATATTATTTTAATGTCACCTTTGCAACATTTATAACATTTCAGGTATACAGTTTACCCCCGGTTAACGGCCATAATTCGTTCCAGAATGCTGTTCAAGAGCCGTTACCGAACGAAATTATTAACATAAGGAATAATGTAAATTAGATTAGTCCTTTTGGACCCCCAAACATACACTTACAAAAGCACTTACAAAAATACACTTACATAATTGTTAGTGTTTGGAGCAGGCCGTTAACCGGGGGTCCACTGTATTTTTAAATGTTTATACAGTAGTGTTCTGTATATTGTAATGAACAGAACAGAGGAAATCAGTTCTTAATATACATTATTTAGGTATGCATACTAGTCAGATCCAGTCATAAGTCTTGAGTTGTCAGTAAATGAGTACATCGCTAAGTGACGAGAGGCTGTATACAGTACGTATATCAATAATGATTGACAATGACAAGGTAAAAATGAATGCCAGTGAAATAATTGAGAAGTGCTTCCCCAAGAGGAGAATAATTACATATACGTATAGTGTGGCTCGGCAGTTTTAAAATCATAATTGGTTTCTAAATGAAGGTGTGTTACGTGGGGTGTTTGTAAGTTAGGCTCGTCCTGTACTGTGTTTATCTTTCCCAACACATCCTAATCAGTGTTCAAACACTTTCAAGTGATCATTCTCAGGGACTTCTTTTTCTCTGCTACATGATAAAAGCCTCATATTTTATGTCTTCCTTATGTTTAACATACAAGAAACCCTGATTCGATTTTTGTTAAATGGATAGAACAATAAAACCTAAGGATATAATAATATTCAAGGAAAAACTTCTTACCTCTTCATTATACTCTTTGACATGCTTCCTGATAGCTGAAGTATCGACCCATGTCACATAGTCCTCCAGAGCTCTGTAACAAAAAACTTGTTTAAGGATAATGGTATATAAACACTTGTCAATGGTAGAAGGAAAGCCATATGTAAGCAAAAATTTGATAATAGCTTATTTGTATATGTATTTTGATCTAAGTTTGAGAGCCTCAGTGATCAAAATATACAGACCAACTATTTTCCTGTCTTTGTGTACATGTGGGTTTCCTTGTATTATTATAGGATAATTACAATACAGAACAGCATCAAAACATGATTCAAGTATTTTAGACAAAAAAATACTGTATAGTGAGAAAAAGATCATATTATGCCCAAGAAAAAATTGTGTACAAAATTTGAATAGTTCCCTCAGTAGATTTTCTGTCTACTTGCCAGGTCAAAAGCAAGTGCCTCTGCCTAGCCATGTACAGTGATCCTCAGCCTCCCACCCTTGCTAAACAAGAGCAAGTCATGTCCACTATACGGCATTATTCTTCCTTAACTAGTGTTAAACATACAAGAAACCTTGATTTGAGTTTTGTTAAATAAGCACATAAGAAATAAGGAACACTGCAGCAGGCCTACTGGCCCATGCGAGGCAGGTCCAATTCTCCCACCGGCTTAAACCAATGCTTTAACCTAGTCAGGTCAGTCACATTCACTTAAGGGAGGAGCACAGCATCTGACCTAGTAGCACAAGCCAGTCAGGTCCAACTTCTTACTTCTTCATTTACATTAAACACCCATATAAAAAGTGGGTAAAAATGTAGTGGAGGGAGTAGTAGATGGGACAAAAGGAAAATGGCAACAGTAAGTAAGAGAGAGGTGAAGGTGTATAAACTAAGGGAGGAGGAAGTTAGAGTGAGATATAAACAACTATTGGCAGAAAGGTGGGCTAATGCAAGTATGAGTAGTGGGGGGGTTGAAGAAGGTTGGGATAGTTTTAAAAATGCAGTATTAGACTGTGGGGCAGAAGTTTGTGGCTATAGGAGGGTGGGTGCAGGAGGAAAGAGGAGTGACTGGTGGAATGATGAAGTAAAGGGTGTGGTAAAAGAGAAAAATGTAGCTTATGAGAGGTTTTTACAAAACAGAAGTGTTATAAGAAGAGCAGAGTATATGGAGAGTAAAAGAAAGGTGAAGAGAGTGCAAAAGGAGAGCAGATGAAAGAATGGGAGAATGTCAAGAAATTCTGCCGAAAATAAGAAAATTTTGGAATGAGATAAACAAGTTAAGAAAGCCTAGGGAATGAATGGATTTGTCAGTTAAAAACAGAGTAGGAGAGTCAGTAGATGGGGAGCTGGAGGTATTGGGTAGATGGCAGGAATATTTTGAGGAACTTTTAAATGTCGATGAAGAAAGGGAGGCGGTAATATCATGCACTGGCCAGGGAGGTATAACATCTTTTAGGAGTGAAGAAGAGCAGGATATGAGTGTAGGGGAGGTGAGTGAGGCATTACATAGAAAGAAAGGGGGTAAAGCAGCTGGAACTGACAGGATCATGACAGAAATGTTAAAAGCTGGAGGGGATATAGTGCTGGAGTGGTTGGTATTTTTGTTTAATAAATGTATGAAAGAGGGGAAGGTACCTAGGGATTGGCAGAGAGCATGTATAGTTCCTTTATATAAAGGGAAGGGGATAAAAGAGAGTGTAAAAATTATAGGGGAATAAATTTACTGAGTATACCAGGTAAAATGTATAGCAGGGTTATTATTGAAAGAATTAGAGGTAAGACAGAGAGTAGGATTGCAGATGAGCAAGGAGGCTTTAGAGTGGGTAGGGGATGTGTAGATCAAGTGTTTACAGTGAAGCATATATGTGAACAGTATTTAGATAAAGGTAGAGAAGTTTTTATTGCATTTATGTATTTAAAAAAGGCATATGATAGAGTGGATAGGGGAGCAATGTGGCAAATGTTGCAAGTGTATGGAATAGGTAGTAAGTTACTGAAGGCTGTAAAGAGTTTTTATGAGGATAGTGAGGCTCAGGTTAGGGTGTGTAGGAGAGAGGGAGATTACTTCCCGGTAAAAGTAGGTCTTAGACAGGGATGTGTAATGTCACCATGGTTGTTTAATATATTTATAGATGGGGTTGTAAAAGAAGTAAATGCTAGGGTGTTGGGGAGAGGGGTGGGATTAAATTATGGAGAATTAAATGCAAAATGGGAGTTGACACTGTTACTTTTTGCTGATGATACTGTGCTTAAGGGAGATTCTAAAGAAAAGTTGCAAAGGTTAGTGGACGAGTTTGGGAGAGTGTGTAAAGGTAGAAAGTTAAAAGTGAACATAGATAAGAGTAAGGTGATGAGGGTATCAAACGATTTAAATAAAGAAAATTGGATATCACATTGGAGAGAGGGATTATGGAAGAAGTAAATGTTTTCAGATATTTGGGAGTTGACGTGTCAGCGGATGGGTTTATGAAGGATGAGGTTAACCATAGAATTGATGAAGGAAAAAGGTGAGTGGTGCGTTGAGGTATCTGTGGAGACAAAAACGTTATCCATGGAGGCAAAAAGGGAATGTACAAAAGTATAGTGGTACCAACACTCTTATATGGGTGTGAAGCATGGGTTGCAAATGCTGCAGCGAGGAGGAGGCTGGAGGCAGTGGAGATGTCCTGTCTAAGGGCAATGTGTGGTGTAAATATTATGCAGAAAATTTGGAATGTGGAAATTAGGAGAAGGTGTGGAGTTACTAAAAGTATTTGTCAGAGGGCTGAAGAGGGGTTGTTGAGGTGGTTTGGTCATTTAGAGAGAATGGATCAAAGTAGAATGACTTGGAGAGCGTATAAATCTGTAGGGAAGGAAGGCGGGGTAGGGGTCGTCCTAGAAAAGGTTGGAGGGAAGGGGTAAAGGAGGTTTTGTGGGCGAGTTGCTTGGACTTCCAGCAAGCATGTGTGAGCGTGTTAGATAGGAGTGAATGGAGATGAATGGTTTTTGGGACATGACGATCTGTTGGAGTGTGAGCAGGGTAACATTTTGTGAAGGGATTCAGGGAAACCAGTTAATTGATTTAGTTGGACTTGAGTCCTGGAAATGGGAAGTACAATGCCTGCACTTTAAAGGAGGGGTCTGGGATAGTGACAGCTGGGAGGGACTATTCTCAGCTGTCGTATCTGAGCTCCTCTGCAAAGACAGTGATTGTGTGTGAGTGTGGTGAAAGTGTTGAATGATGATGAAAGTATTTTCTTTTTGGGGATTTTCTTTCTTTTTGGGTCACCCTGCCTTGGTGGGAGACGGCCGACTTGTTGAAAAAAAAAAAATTGTACCTTTGCATATTTCTACTTTTGCACATCCCCCACTGGAGCACTGTATAACCTTTTTTTTTTTTTTAACACGTCGGCCATCTCCCACCAAGGCAGGGTGACCCAAAAAGAAAGAAAATCCCCAAAAGAAAATACTTTTATCATCATTCAACACTTTCACCTCACTCACACATAATCACTGTCTTTGCAGAGGCACTAAGATACGACAGTTCAGAAAATCCCTCCAAACCGCCAATATCTCAATCTCCGCCTTCAAAGTGCAGGCACTGTACTTCCCATTTCCAGAACTCAAGTCCAACTAAATGAATTAACTGGTTTCCCTGAATCCCTTCACAAAATATTATCCTGCTCACACTCCAACAGCACGTCAGGTCCCAAAAACCATTCGTCTCCATTCACTCCTATCTAACACGCTCACACATGCTTGCTGGAAGTCCAAGCCCCTCGCCCACAAAACTCCTTTACCCCCTCCCTCCAACCTTTTTGAGGACGACCCCTACCCCGCCTTCCTTCCTTTACAGATTTATAATAATAATAATACTCCTGCATTCCAGTGAGGCTAGACTTTTCTGGTGACTGCCTATTCATGCAGGTTATTGATGCCACAACCTGCAAGCCCACAATTGCAACTCTCTTTAAGATATTTACTATTATCCCAATGATATTTCTTATACTATCTGAGTGTGAAGATTGAAGAATCATGGACATCAAGCCTTAACATGATTTTTTTAATTGCATCTACAGCACTTGTTCTTGTCACTATGTTCATATTACATCACTTACTATATCTCTCACTCAGATAAGGTATTTTTGTGTGCTAGTTATCAGAAATATTACCATAATTGGTGTAGAAGTTTTCAATTTAGGAGACCATATTTAAGTAAAATATCTTTGAATAAATATATATACTACATGATTCATTATAATTTGAGGAAATCTTTAAACGTGCACATTTAACCCTTTCACTGTCGAGATCCCTGCTCACAAACTTGCTCTCAGTGTTGAAGAATTTAAAAAAAAAAAAATGAAATGATAGAGAATCTTTTCCCGTTGGTAATAACATGAAATCTGATGGAATTACACTCTCACAAGGTTAGTGGTCTCAGCGATGTTTACTTATTATCGATTTCGCCCACTCTGAGCCCTATTTTCTGCCAATTCCATTGTTCCAGTTGACCACACTCATAGCTATTTCGCTAGAACTCCATTTGTTCCATCGATTGAATACAAGAAACCGACCATTTATTGATTTCAATTACCCAATAAAGTGACCAGAAATTGGTAATTTGGCCAATTTCATACACAATTCAAGTAAGGCCAATTTCAAAATAGGGTCCATAATTAACAATACGTACAAACATTCCTAGCACTAAAATAATATTTTTTTCTGTTCATTAGTCACGTCTCCAGGCCCCGCTTATATTACGCTTGCTTTCCATTTTGAATTTTTATTCACACAAAAAATAGAAGATTTATTGTTATGCAGACTACTTCATTATGTAAAAATAGTATAAATATTATCAGCACATTTGTGAAAGTATATTAGACCCAGCAGTTGACGTGTATTAGAAGCGTGATGTGATCTGTTTACTCTTGAACATCGGCAAAAATCAAACATTTCCGCTACTTTGAGCTAAATTTCAAGGTACTTTCAGTCCGTAAACCATTCAAAATCATCTCTATTTCTGTAATATATCTTCCATTCTATCAAATGAGACCAAAAAACAAGAATACAACCATAAATACCATACGAAAATACACCGCAAACTCAGTGTTTTAAACCAAAAACATGGTCAGTTTTTTTTTTTCTCATTATGCACGGCTTGTTGCAGGATTTCTTTTATACTGTGCACACTGACCACTCAGACCCATTTTCTCATATGTAGGCTTACCAACTTTCTCCCGCAAGATTTGAAGCCCCTAGAATTTTGGCATAATATTACGGGACCGACACTGGCTTGCAAGCTGTAATATTACAGAACCGACAGTGAAAGGGTTAATATGCATCAACTGGTCAGTCAAGTAAAGCACTGTTACATCTGACCAGCAGCTGTATGAGTGACAATGTATACAAAGTCTTGACACGGAGGTTATCAACAGGGCACAGCCTAACAATAGAGAAGGGAGATATAATCATCTTTATAACTGTGGAGAATGTCTGTTTTAAATTTCTTCAGCGCTGAATTGAACATCCAAGATCTACTGATAAAGAGGCTTCCTTTTCACAAGCATATTTTCCTGTGCTACAGATACAGCCAAAATTCCAAGGATTAACCTATATTTAGAATGTACAACACAAGATAAAGAATTTCCAAACAGAAAGAGAAAAAAATTATTTTAACATCATACAAGTAAATATAAAAAAATTATTACTGAAATACCTTGTGACAAGAAAGGCAGGATCTTTCACAACTTCAGGACCAACACGGATATGACCTTGCTCGATGAATGTAATAGCAGTGCTTAAATTTGGGCTCATTTTGTTACGAACCATGATGCACGGTAGACGTCGACGACAGAATGACGAGGCCGACACTCGATTGCAAAACTCCAAGTTCCATTTGGTTGGAATCACTCCCATGGTGTACCTGAAATTTATATTAGAGTACAGCCTCTGCTCACTCAGCGACATACTCGTTTACCTACGACTCAGACTTACGATGGGCTCTCTGACTAGTATGCATACCTAAATAATGTATATTAGAGCTGATTTCCTCTATTCTGTTTATTACAATACACAGTACACTACTGTATAAACATTTAAAAATATGCCAGAAATGTTATAAATGGTGCAAAGGTGACATTAAAACAATATCAAAGATAGTTGCCACAAACCCACTACCATTATAGTATGCTAGTCACTTAGCAATGAATTCATTTACCGACGTGGTCTTAGGAATGGAACTCTGTCATTATGTGAGGAGAGGCTGTATTATATAATGCATAAACTTTCTAAAAATAAATGAAAATAATGCACTAATGAAGTCCGCTTATATCTGATTTAACACAAAAAACATTTTATGTTCCACAATATTTCCAAGGATAAACATATTCATATATCTTACAGGAAATCTAGAAAATAACACCACAACCTACGTGTGCCTTCCATTCATGTTGTTAATACTAGACAAGAGTTCAAGTGCAATTCATCCTGGCTTCCTTGTGAATGAAAAGTTCTATTTTACTGTAACATTTCTATTATTTTCTTATCAATTAAAATGTTATATAAAGTAGTTTATTTTAACCCCCTCAATTTACTTATTTAAATCAGGGGAAAGTGTCAAACCCACAGGGTCATGTATCACATGAGGAATGAAAGACATGTCTGATCTATGGAAGGGAAAGATAAATCCAGTTCCTTGGAGCAAGAGCCCCTCACAGTCATCAAGGAATCTTCCTTGAGGAAAGTAGTTAACCTGAAAATTTAAAGTTTTAAACAATTAAGCATTTATAGTTTTTTAACCAGTTGCATATTTCCCAATTTCACCTTCTGTTTATATTACAAAGATACTGTATTATCAGCACTTTTTTTCTCATGTAAAATTGATTGGATTATTTGTGATTTAGCATACAATCCTGCATACACTGGGATTTCACCTGCTCTCTTTCCTCTGGTCCTCTCTCCTGCACCTTTCCTCTTTTCTACTTTTCTAATGACTCATTTTCTTCTTGCCTGCTACTTATCTTCTCTCTTACTTTTACTTGCTGCCTCTTCCATACAGGAATTTTAAGTGAATAAGTATATTTCCTCACAGTGTTAGTGCTCATCATTTACTGTGGACACTAACGTGATTATGCACAATGGGAATTGCAAATCACTTTCACTGTTTCACTGCGACTGTGATGTATAGTGACCAGAATATTTATCCCACAGACTGTAGCTGGAATATATGGTCAGGCAATGATAAAAATAAAAAGCATGCCAGGGTAAAATATTTACAAGTAAGAATTGAGTTTGGTGCAGCAGTTGAGTCAAGTCCTGACTCACTCTCACTCTCTCTCTGACTTAAGAGTCTTGAATCAAGAACTCTTCTTTGTTTGCCCCATTTCAAGGCTTAACCCTATAGGGTCTTTTCCTACATTATTGTAGATAAATGGTTCAGAGAACCGACAAGTTGTTAAATTAGACACATATGCAACACTTGGGTATCTTTATTGTGGAAACGTTTCGCCACACAGTGGCTTCATCAGTCCAATACAAAGTAGAAAGGTATAAGGAGAGGAGAGGAGGCTGGTGTGTTAACCCAATGACTGTTGCGAGCCCCAAAATTAAAAATACTGTTAGTGTTGCAATCTTTAAAAAATATTTATCACCCACCCCACCACCACCCCAGGCAACATGTCAACAAACACAATGGCTGACTCTCCCTCTCCCTCACCCTACTCAACCACCACCCATGACGACGGGACAACAACAACACCAATCATGACTGAATCTCCCTCAAACAACACTGCCTTCAAAGGATTTGACCCATCTGAATTGATCTCAGGTATGACAAATGATCCTGTCACTCTTAAGTCATACATCACCACCTTAACTGAGGAAAACAGGAATCTTCGTACAACACTATCTAAGCATGAAACAAAGTTAGCCCACCTAGAAAGCAAGATCCTAAGCTTTGAGCAGAAGTTTACATCAGCTGGAATGGCTGATTTTGGAAAGACCCTCCAATCAGTCATAGCCAGCCATACAGACCAAATAACATCCCTAAACACGAAGATTGAAGATGCTGTCAAGAACTGGAAAACCATGGATACCCAGCTGACCGACTATTTTTCTAACCAAGAAGATAAAAATGAGCAAGATAAGTTATCCAGCGCGGTAATAATTAGCAGTGCACTCTTTCCAAGTGGCATAAACCATACCAACTGCAAAGATGCTGCTCTTCAGACCATAAAAGATCACTTAAATTTAGTAGTACCAGCATCAGAAATAACAGAATCACGTTTACTTGGCACACAAGGTAGAAAAAGAGTGTTATGCTTAGATTTCACACGATAGACAGTAAAACAGATCTTATTAAAACATCAATTAATGCAAAAAAGATCTCTTTGTAAATGAATGCCTCACAAAAAACGTCAGAACCTCCTATACAGAGTAAGAAAGCTTAAACGTGAGAATAATGACAAAATCCACCAGTGCTTCACCCGAGAAGGGAAAATCCTAGTTAAGAAAACAAATGTAGGCCGTGCTTATTATATCACGAATGAAAATGAACTGTCCACATTCCTTCGAGATGCTAATCTTACAGAGACTGAATAATATCAATGACCTAATCCTTAGTCTGCGTTAGTGCAACAGTTGTATTAGTAACTGCAACCGCACAATCTTACATTTCTCCCAAAACTGATTATATATTAATGTAATTAACTTCATTTTTGTTCTAATAATCTGCTACCTCACTATATTAAATTTCCCACTAAATATAACTGTACATCCTATTTTACTATATATTTATCTTTTAACGTCTCTGTAACCATTTACTTTTATTTTTTTATTTTTAATACAAATCTATCATTACCTTTTCCCAACCCAATCTATTTACAATATTAGTAATTACTTTTTACTTGAAATTTAATTACTACTTTTTCACTATTGTTTTTCTTTTTATATTTTTATTATCAAACAATTACCTCATTGTGTATGTGACTTAGTTTATTTTTTTCTTATAAGCTATTACCAAATAAGTGCAATTATTTACTCATACTTTCAAATACCTTTTACCAAAAGCAAATTCCAGTCACTTTATTTACTTAATTGTACTCTTATATTCAAACAACTACCTCATTGTGTATATGACTTACTTTATATTTCCTTTATAAGTAACTACCTGATAAGTGCAATCATTTACTTATATTTTATAAATACTGTTTACCATTAGCCAACTTTAGTCAACTTTCAGTCACTTTATTTGCTTAATTGTATTCATATATTCTAACAACTACCTCATTGTATATGTGACTTACTTAATATTTCCTTTATAATAGAAAATGGAGGGTTCAAATCCTGCTCCGCTACAACTGAACAAACAAAACCGGAGGGTTCAATCCCTACTTCGATTTATACAGTATAAATTGACCGGAGGGTTCTATGCCAGCTCCGACCAAACAGTAAGGAGAATGGGATCACTTGACCATCCACTCTTCCCACTATAATCAAGAGTGTCCTATGACAGTTCCCTTGATATAACATACAAGAACTCAATGAAGAAGATTTATCACTGGAAAATCTCGGATCCCTAAAGTCTATTCCTAAAATAATCTTCAAGCTCAAAACAAAGGTGGCAGAAGTAACTAGCACATCCTGCCTTGACTTGACTAACATAAACAAAGAGTATTTAACAATCACCAAATCCTTTAAATACCTTTACTGTAGTCCTACTATAGCAAATGAATACTTATGGAGGGTGGCAACCGTCTGTGGTGTGGAGCGGTGGAGGTGGCCACCGTCACTGATGGCGGAGTTCCAATAATGTACCGCTGGCTCTGTCCGAGTAGCGTCGAATCTTGTTCGAGGTGTCGAAGCGTTGAGTCGAATCCTGGCAAGGTCGCCACTTGTGAAGGTTGTCGCCAATCTTCTCAAGAAAAGTATAATAGAAAAAGACAATAATAACAAGAAAAATAAACACTTTATTTTAATAGAATGAAATTTAAATAAATACGTAAAAATGATTATAATAATCCTATCTTAAGAAAAATGAAAACAAAAAAAATGTATATATCTGATCCAAAGCTAGATATTTACAGCTGTGATGATCTTAACACAGAAGCAATGAATCAATGTTAGACTCCGTGGTGGTGGTATTGTTGTTGTTTCGATGTTTTCCACAAATTCAACAGTTTTCCAACATCCACAATGTCACAAATGATGTCAGGGACTCAGTTGAAAGTTGTCCCCTGGTGAAGTACCGTTCCCTGATGTTTCTAGTGTGAACTGAGGAACTACTGGTGTAGTGTAGAATTGGTGGTAACTCTGTTTCTCAGTTGGTGAGTACGCCGGCCCCCCACTCAGCCTTGAATCCGATGATCCGTGCGGAAACAGAGGACTGTGAAAGAAACCACAATAATTACTCACCACTCTAGCATTAATTTACATAGTAGGCATAAGGCCTTTAAAAGAAATGGCGAAACTGTAATAAATAACTTTACCAAAAACCAAGGCAGGACATAGCAGAAGTTAATGTTGTTAAACATGAGTGAAGCTCCAAAAAAAATTAAAGAGTGAAGCTCTTGAACATAAAATAATGAAGATACGAGCAGCCGTGAAGTACTTACAGTGAGGTCGGGCGTGGTCAGTCAAGTGATCTCAACCTGTGGCCGGAGCCCAGCATTACACCTCTCACCGGGTGGAAAAGGGGGTATAGCAGCAGCGAGACACTCACCCCACCTTAACAAGCAAACTACAATTCAACCATCACTCTACATACCTTCACACTTTCATCACTCCTATCTATGGACTTTCCCCTCACAGAGAAATATAAACTAAGTCACATACACAATGAGGTAGTTGTTTGATTATAAGAATATAAAAAAATAGTGAAAAGGTTATAATTAAATTTCAAGTAAAAAGTAATTACTAATACTGTAAATAGTTAGGGTTGGGAAATGGTAATGATAAATATGTATTAAAAATAAAAAAATAAAAGTAAATGGTTACAGATAAGGAAAAAGAAATATATATAATAAAAAATAGGTTATACAATCATATTTAGTGGGAAATTTAATATAGTGAGGTAGCAGTTATTAGAACAAATATGAAGTTAATTACATTAATATACAATTTTGAAGTTAATTACGTTAATATACAATCAGTTTTGTGAGAAATATAAGATTGTGAGGTTGCAGTTACTAGTACAACTGTTGCACTAACGCAGACTAAGGATTAGGTCATTGAAGTTGATCAGTCTCTGTAAGGTTAGCATCTCGAAGGAATTTGGACAGTTCGTTTTCATTTGTGATATAGTAAGCACGACCTACATTTGTTTTCTTAACTAGGATTTTCCCTTCCCGTGTGAAGCACTGGTGGATTTTGTCATTATTCTCACGTTTAAGCTTTCTTACTCTGTATAGGAGGTTCTGACGTTTTTTTGTGAGACACTCATTTACAAAAAGATCTTTTTTTGCACTAATTGATGTTTTAATCAGATCGGTTTTACTGTCTATCGTGTGAAATCTAAGCATAACACACTTTTTTCTACCTTGTGTGCCAAGTAATCGTGATTCTGTTATCTCTGATGCTGGTACTACTACATTTAAGTGGTCTTTTATGGTCTGAAGAGCAGCATCTTTGCAGTTGGTATGGTTTATGCCACTTGGAAAGAGTGCACTGCTAATTATTACCGCGTTAGATAACTTATCTTGCTCAGTTTTATCTTCTTGGTTATAATTGTAACTACCAATAACTATGTATACTTGTAACTTGCAACGAAATAAAAATATTATATTATTATTATTATTATTATTATTATTATTACTTGGTTTTGATTATAATAATAATAATGATGATACCTGGTGGTACCTTCAGGTTGATGGGTTGATGCTGCCTGGTGGTACCTTCAGGCTGATGATGCCTGCAGGTACCTTCAGGTTGATGGGTTGACATTGCCTGGTGGCACCTTCAGGTTGATGGTACCTTGGGTTGATGCTACCTTGCAGTTCCTTCAGGTTGATGGGTTGACTAGATGCATTAGTGTTATACTCATGAGAGGTGAGTACCTGGCCTCTTATTGTATAGTGGTCTATTTTAAGAGGTAGGTTGTGCAAGTTAATAGTATGGTGATTGAGATAATATTAAAGAAAACACCTTGCCATGAGTGATGGCACCTGGGTTTGATTCAGGAAAGGATAGGTCAAGAGGATAGGATCAAGAGCCCCTTACCAGCATCAAAGAACTTCTCTTGAAGGGGGGTTCCCTGAGATAATGATAATAATAATTACATTTATGAGAGCACTGAACCCATAGGGAATCCTACAAAGGAATGTTTACTTCTGTAGACACTCTCTAGACCATGTTAGATCAGCTCCTTAGACATAAAAGTCATAATTATTGATGAATGCCATTGAGTTTCTTAAATGATGCTGGAGAGGCTGAGAAATACAGTGGACCCCCGGTGTTCGTCCTGCTCCAAACTCGCCCTTTTATGTAAGTGTATTTTTTAAATGCTTTTGTAAGTGTATTTTTAGGGGTCTAAAAGGACTAGTCTACTTCACATTATTCCTTATAGGAATAAATTTGTTTGGTAATGGCACTTGAACAGCATTCTGGAACGAAAAAATAACGAAAACCGGGGGTCCACTGTACTATAATGTTCCCTCGGAGGGTGTTGTGCCTTCATGCCAGTGAGAGACTCTCTAATCCAGGGAACTGAATGTATCCTTTTTGATTAGAATCCCATTCCTCCCCAGTGCTATACGACCACTACAGGTTTAGCACTCCCTCATGACTTTAATAATATAATCAGAAATGTGCAGCTTGACAAAACTCCTGGAGAGTGAAACGTTGCCACAATAAAATGTCACATTAGTTGCACTTGTCCTTTAACTTACATAACATGAGAAATATACTTGGCCAGTTTTAGTAAATCTCCTTGCATTATTCTTTCTTGAAAAAACAGCTGCAAACCCAACGCCATCTAGAGAGTTAGAAACCATCAGTGTTCACAGCATATATCCAAGAAAGTCTCCAAAACAGTAGGCATCCTTTCTAAGATATGGTACTATGTACCCCAAACGGCACTTCTTGCTCTTTACCGTGCTCTCATCTACCCTTACCTCACCTATGATATTTGTGCATGGGGCTCAACCACAGCAAATCACCTTAAATCTTTAATAACCTAACAAAAAGCTGCTGTGCATTTTGATTATCAACTCCTGCGCCAGGCAACACACTCTTCCGCTATTTAAGAGCTTGAACTTGCCTAATACGTACAAAATATTCACTCATATTATTGTGCTTACTACATACACAGAACATTATACTCCAATATAAACCCTCCTCATCTCTCAAAATTAACCAAACAAACACTATACTTATCACCTACCAGCAACTCAAAAAATCCTAAATAATTTACAATTGCTCAATTAATTAAGCATTATTTCAGACTTAATTTTTTTCAATTTCATTATTGTAAATTGTAATACGTACTGTACTGTAATTTTTTATATACAGTAGAATCTTGGTTTTTGTTTGCCCTGGTTTTCGTCGAATTCGGTTTTCGACGACTTTTTTTCTTCAAAATATTGTCCCAGTTTTCGTTCATCACCTTGGTTTTCGTCCACCGTACCGAACGTGTCCGCCTGCTCGCACCCACACAAAGCATCCCAAGCACGCATTTTGAGTCAGTCTGGTTTTGTTGGTGGTAGTGATGGTGGTTGAGGGTGGTAGTGATGGTAGAGGGTGGTAGTGATGGTGGTAGAGGGTGGTAGTGATGGTGGTAGAGGTAGAGGGTGATAGTGATGGTGGTAGAGGGTGGTAGTCATGGTGGTAGAGGGTGGTAATGATGGTGGTAGAGGGTGGTAGTGGTTGTGATGGTGGTAGTGATTGTGGTAGAGAGTGGTAGTAGTTGTGATAGTGGTAGAGGGTTGTGGTGATGGTGGTAGAGATAACCTCTCCTCCCTCTCCCCTCCTTGCCGTCTTCCATACGCCAACAAGAGTCTTTAATAAAGGTAAAAGTGATTTAAATATTTATTTATCCATTTCATTCATGCTTTATATTTATTTATCATTGTTTTCTGTATGTAAAACTATAGTTATTCTCTATAAAATGTATTTTTTGTTACTATTTTTGGGTGTCTGAAATGGATTAATTGGATTTACATTATTTCTTATGGGAAATGTTGCTTCAGTTTTCATCGAATTTGGTTTTCGTCAGACTCTGGAATAAAAAACGAAAACTGAGGTTCCACTGTACTTCATCTCAACTATATATTTAATTACTGCAAACCATTAGCTACCCCACTGTTGTAATAAGAAAACAATGTATAATTAAAATTTACCACTCTTTATATGTCTATTATTAAGTACGTAGTCTGTAGGCATTAGGATTAGTCTGCCTGAAATGCCCCGGCATGCTAGTGGCTTTCTTTGTACCCATCAACAGGTTTATATGCATTCACACACTGTAACCTATGCAAAGAAATACAATTGTTTATTTATGTAGAATGAGAATAAGACTGAATGTTCAAGAAAGAATAAGCACAAGTATACAATATGTAAATGATCTTTCAAGCATAGAAGTGGAAAGGAGCAAACTTGAAACACTGGAACTTCCCAAGGAATGAGAGAAAAGTAAGATGTAGGCGTACTAGTACGCCTAAATTCTAGCGCCCTCAAATCAAGCGAAAACAGGTTGGTAGGCCTAGATGTGAGAGAATGGGTCTGTGCGGTCAGTGTGCGCAGTAAAAAAAAATCCTGCACACACAGTGCATAATGAGGAAAAAAACTGACCGTGTTTTTGGTTTAAAACAGCGACTTTGCAGTCTATTTTCTTATGGTATTTATGCTTGTATTTTCATTTGACAGAATGGATGATATATTACAGAAATAGAGATAATTTTGACTGGTTTCACGATGACAAGTACCTTGAAACTGAGCGCAAAGTAGCAAAAATGTTTGATTTTTGCCGATGTTCAAAAGTAAACAAATCACACCATGCTTCCAATACACATCAACTGGGTAGTCTAATATTCTTGCACAAGTGCGCTGATATTATTTATACCATTTTTACAATGATGCAGTTGTATACATAACAGTAAATCTTCTATTTTTTGTGAGAATAAAAATTCAAAATGGAAAGCAAAAGTAATGTAAGAGGGGCCTAGAAATGTGACTAATGAACAGATAAAATGTTATTTGAGTGTCAGGAATGTCTGTCTCATTTATTCTGGACCCTATTTTGAAATTGGCATCTTTTGAAATTCGTGTGAAATTGGCCAAATTGCCAATTTCTGACCACCTTATTGGGTAGTTGAAATCGGTAAATTGGCGGTTTCTTATACTCAATTGATAGAACAAATGGAATTCTAGCGAAATAGCTATAATTTTAGTAGACTGAAACATTGGAATTTGCCGAAAATAGGGCTCAAAGTGGGCGAAATCGCTGATGCGTAAATGTCATCAATACCGCTAACTTCGCAAGAGCATAATTCCGCTAGTTTTCCATCAAATTTCATAATTTTGGTGCTGTTATGATCGGAAAAAGATTATCATTTCATAAGAAAAATTAATTTTGTTTTTTCCGAAAAATTTGCGACCCTGAGAACGAGTTTGGGAGAGGGCCTCGTGACCCTGAAAGGGTTAAGGGATGTCATTAGAGCATAAATATGGAGAGTAAAAAATAGGGTGCCAATTACTTAGCCTTGCTATTTTTTTTTTTACACTAGCCATCTCCCACAATGGCAGGGTGAACCAAAAGGAGGAAAAATTCAGTTATTTACTCAATTGCTGTCTTGCCAGAAGCAGCATGCTGGCATGACCTGTCCTTTAGAGTGAAGGCACTGTACATCCCAGCTCTTGGGCACTGAGGAACAACATAGCAGGCCTCCTTCCTCACCGAGCTCTGGCAGAGCACTGAAGCGTGGCATGGTGGGAAACAATGGAGCAAGACAGGCTCCAGTACACTACGTCATCACAAGCTCCACCCACTTTTCATATGGCAAAAATGTAAGTGAAATGTATGCACCAAAATCTCATGTATAGATTTGTTTTGCATTGGAAATGTATAGATTTTTTTTGCGGGCACTGTGGTTTAGACGAGTGCTGAACATAGGCCCACAAAAAAAAAAAATGGGTTAAAGTTTTAAGTAGGTTCAAGCTGCTATGACAAGCAGCTTCCAGAACATTCAACAAGGAGAACACTGAGAAATTTGACTATCTTGTTCAAGGATATGGGAACCTGTATAAACAGGTATAGAATAGAATTAAGGATAATAGGGCATCTTGTGAAAGTTATCTGATTTGTTGGAGGGGGATTTAAATTCAGTGTAAGGAAGGCAAGGAGAGATGAGATCCAATTTCTCAGATCAAGAGCCCCTTTGCAGAGGCCAGGGATCTCACCCCCCTTCCCCCACCATCTGTTTTAATCTTTTCTTTATAAGACAAATTATATAATCAGGTAAATTAAACTTTTCCATTATCATAATAAATTTCTTTATTCCCACAACTTGCTAGTTAAATGTAAAGGACTTATCAAAGTTCTAAACATTAACATCTCTCACTATATTATGACAAGTATTTTTAAAAATGTATAATTATTTTTCTTTGTATATTTGTACAATACAGTTCAGCTCCTATGACAATGACCCTATTAAAAACTATCCCTTTGAAATTAAGATTAAGCCTTATTTCACCCCTTTACATATTTCTTCTTTCTTTCAACAAACCGGCCATATCCCACAGGCAGAGTGACCCAAAAAGAAAAACAAAAGTTTCTCTTTTTAACTTTAGTAATGTATACATTAGACGGGGTTACTAGTCCCTTGCTCCCACCCCTTTAAACATATATGTAATAAAATCTTACTTTAACACAGTCAATGATCTCCCCTAAGACTTAAAACTTCACATTATCACAAAAGGCTTAACACGACTCATTCTGGTCTTCAGTGTACATGTATTACAGTAATATACAGTGGTACCTCGACTTACGATTTTAATCCGTCAGAGAGGGCATTTCTTAAGACGAAACAAACGTAACACGAATCAATTTTCCCCATAAGAAATAATGGAAATAAATTTAATCCGTCCAAGACTTCCAAAAGTAGTTAAATAAAATATTTTTTAGAACTTTTGGACATTAAATAATAAATAATTGAATAAAGAATACATAAATACACATGCAAATATTGTACAATAACATGTCACTTACATTTATTGAAGAGTTGTTGATGTGTGGAGG
>WNWK01010640.1:0-69119 GCA_009830355.1 Cherax destructor | reverse complement strand
AAGGGGCTAAACCAATCAAAAATATAAAAAAAATAAAGTCGCCAAGCCCCTTTGTGCCACATCAGGGAAAACAACAGAAAGGCCCAGGTAATCGGGATGAGGAAGGAAGGTGGGGATTAAAAGAAGCCCAAGAGGTAGGAGGAGCCAACATGAGATTTAAAAAGATTTACAGAGGAGACAGGAAGGACTCAGGAACTCAGAATAGGAGGTTTACCAACAATGCTGGATAAATACACAAACCCAGGAGGAGGTGAAGAAGCTGCTATGTGAACTAGATACCTCAAAAGCGGGGGAGAAAAATTTCCGTTCCAGAAGGACAGGATGTTGTGTGCCACAAACAAATCTTCAAACATTTTAAACTGACCCCCTGAGGTAGGGAAGAAGGCAAAAGCCCCAAATTTTTTAAAAAAGGAGACAGACACAGGCTTCTACAGACCTGTTCCGACGTGTATAGTATGAAAAGTCAAAAAGATCATCAAGGGAGAGTGGGGGACAGCAAAAGCCGAAAACCAAAAACCCAAGGTTTGGGGGAAGGAAAATCTTGTCCAAACCTACGGGGATTTTTAGACAAGGTAACAGAAGAAGACACAAAAAAGGGGGGATGATTCTTTTTTTTGGCCAAAAAAGGCGTTCGACACATTTCCCCACAAGGGGTTTAAATGAAAAAGCAGAGGACAACAGAAAGGAAACCCGAAATGGATCAGAGAATATCTGAAGGAGGAACCGATTGGTAGTGAGGGGTTTCAGGGGCAGGAATTCCCAAAAGGGGGGGCCCGAACCTTTTTTTAAAAAAGGAAAAAAAACGGAAAGGGGATGACTGAATGTCCTTGTTTGCAGATGTTTTGGTTAATGAAAGAATTAAATGTGAGGGTCCCAAATAATAAAGAGACCTAGAAGGGTACAAAACCCTTAGAACTGGCCTTGAATTTAACCCCGCAAATTAAATCTGAAGATCGGGGGAAGGCAAAAACACCGCAGAAATATATCAGGGGGCCCAAAAACCAAACCTCACCAAGAAAAAGATCTTTGGGGGGAGTATAAACCACCATCTCCTGGGCACACATCAATCGATAACTGCCCCAGTACGGGCGGCTTTCAAACCTAAGAATAGCGTTCCAATACCTCACTAAGGAATCGTTCAAGACTCTGTACACCATATACGTCAGGCCCATACTGGAGTATGCAGCACCACTTTGGAACCCACACCTGGTCAAGCATGTCAAGAAATTAGAGAAAGTCCAAAGGTTTGCAACAAGACTAGTCCCAGAGCTAAGGGGATTGTCCTACGAAGAAAGGTTAAGGAAAATCGGCCTCACGACACTAGAAGACAGGAGAGTTAGGGGAGACATGATAACGACATATAAAATACTGCGAGGAATAGATAAGGTGGACAGAGACAAGATGTTCCAGAGAGTGGCCACAGAAACAAGGGGTCACAGTTGGAAGTTGAAGACTCCTATGAGTCAAAGGGATTTTAGGAAGTATTTCTTCAGTCAAAGAGTTGTCAGGAAGTGGAATAGCCTAGAAAGTGACGTAGTGGAGGCAGGAACCATACATAGTTTTAAGACGGGGTTTGATAAAGCTCATGAAGCAGGGAGAGAGAGGACCTAGTAGCAATCAGTGAAGAGGCGGGGCCTGGAGCTATGACTCGACCCCTGTAACCACAAACAGGTGAGTACAAATAGGTGAGTACTCACACACACACAGACACATAGACACACACAGACAGACACACACAGGGATTTTAGGAAGTATTTACAGAGGAGACAGGAAGAACTCCAGGAATTAAGAATAGGGAGGTATACCAACAAGGTACTGGACACAATACACACAACTGAGGAGGAAGTGAAGAGGCTACTAAGCGAACTAGATACCTCAAAGGCGATGGGGCCGGATAACATCTCTCCATGGGTCCTGAGAGAGGGAGCAGAGGAGCTATGTGTACCCCTAACAATGATCTTCAACACATCTATCGAAACAGGGCAACTACCTGAGGTATGGAAGACAGCAAATGTAGTTCCATTTTTTAAAAAAGGAGACAGGAACGTAGCACTAAACTACAGACCAGTGTCACTGACATGTATAGCATGCAAGGTCATGGAGAAGATAGTCAGGAGAAGAGTGGTTGAGCACCTAGAAAGGAATGAGCTTATCAACGACGGCCAACACGGTTTTAGGGACGGGAAATCCTGAGTCACAAACCTACTGGAGTTCTACGACAGGGTGACAGCAATAAGACAAGAGAGAGAGGGGTGGGTAGATTGCATATTCTTGGACTGTAAGAAGGCGTTTGACACAGTTCCATACAAGATATTAGTGCAAAAGTTGGAAGACCAGGCAGGGGTAACAGGGAAGGCACTACAATGGATCAGGGAATACCTGTCAGGAAGACAGCAGCGAGTCATGGTACGTGGTGAGGTGTCAGAGTGGGCGCCGGTGACGAGCGGGGTTCCACAGGGGTCAGTCCTGGGACCAGTGCTGTTTCTGGTATTTGTGAACGACATGACGGAAGGAATAGACTCCGAAGTGTCCCTGTTTGCAGATGATGTGAAGTTGATGAGAAGAATTCAGTCGGACGAGGACCAGGCAGAACTACAAAGGGATCTGGACAGGCTGCAAGCCTGGTCCAGCAATTGGCTCCTGGAGTTCAACCCCACCAAGTGCAAAGTCATGAAGATTGGGGAAGGGCAAAGAAGACCGCAGACGGAGTACAGTCTAGGGGGCCAGAGACTGCAAACCTCAATCAAGGAAAAAGACCTTGGGGTGAGTATAACACCAGGAACAACTCCTGAGGCGCACATCAACCAAATAACTGCTGCAGCATACGGGCGCCTAGCAAACCTAAGAACAGCATTCCGACATCTTAATAAAGAATCGTTCAGGACCCTGTACACTCTGTACGTTAGGCCCATACTGGAGTATGCAGCACCAGTTTGGAACCCACACCTAGCCAAGCACGTGAAGAAGCTAGAGAAAGTGCAAAGGTTTGCAACAAGACTAGTCCCAGAGCTAAGGGGTATGTCGTACGAGGAGAGGTTAAGGGAAATCGACCTGACGACACTGGAGGACAGGAGAGATAGGGAGGACATGATAACAACATATAAGATACTGAGAGGAATTGACAAAGTGGACAGTGACAGAATGTTCCAGAGATGGGACACAGCAACAAGGGGACACAGTTGGAAGTTGAAGACTCAGATGAATCACAGAGATGTTAGGAAGTATTTCTTCAGTCACAGAGTGGTCGGGAAGTGGAATAGTTTAGGAAGTGACGTAGTGGAGGCAGGTTCCATACATAGCTTTAAGAAGAGGTATGATAAAGCTCATGACGCAGGGAGAGTGACCCAGTAGCGGCCAGTGAAGAGCCGGGGCCAGGAGCTATGATTCGACCCCTTCAACCACAACTAGGTGAGTACAACTAGGTGAGTACACAGACACACACAGACAGACACACACACACAGACACACACACACAGACACACAGACACAGACACAGACACAGACAAACAGACATACACACACACACACACAGACACAGACAGACAGACACACACACACACAGACAGACAGAGAGCCCATGTGAAAATTTATTTTTGCCTTAATTCATCGGAAATGGATCTGAGCATTACAAAAAAATATATATATAATTGATTTTAAGTAATAGTAATTAAATTTATATTAACCTATGATTTATATAGCAGAATTTAGCTTAAAAAATACATTAGTTTAAGGTAGGTTAGGTGAGGTTTCTATGTTTGGTTCAAGAATTAAAATTATATCATTGTTAATGAAAATTAGCTTCCAGTGTGTAAAAAAAATGGTGGGGGGATTTTTTTTAATGGAGTTCAGCCTATCCGGCAAGTTCGGCATACACAAGACCATGATTTTCGAAGTGTCACACTTGGCTTCACTCGGAAGACAACAACTAAACAGCTTCTACACAACAAGACGGGCAGCAGCTGTACCCTTCTCAAGAACAGGATGACTGTAGTCTGAAGCATGTACATACAGCATAACGACATCAAGGAAATAAAACTAGATGAACAAATGAAGTCGCTGGCTCACAGATGGCTGCAACTTCATACTGCTCACGAATTTTGAATCTCTTAACAATAAAAAGAGTTTCAAAGGAGATGACGTAGATAACAGCTGTTAGCTCTGTAATAAGTTAGGAACCCACAATCTAACATTGTGAAACCTTGTATAAAAAAAAGACAGTTAGAGAGAGAGAGAGAGAGAGAGAGAGAGAGAGAGAGAGAGAGAGAGAGAGAGAGAGAGAGAGAAGAGAGAAAAAGAGAAGACATTGAGAGGAAAGGAGAGAGAGAGAGAGAGAGAGAGAGAGAGAGAGAGAGAGAGAGAGAGAGAGAGAGAGAGAGAGAGAGAGAGAGAGAGAGAGAGAGAGAGAGAGAGAGAGAGAGATAAATTCTATTTCGATTTTGCCTAACATCGCAATCCTCAACACAGCGAGCTGCACGGTGACCTTTACTTATGCACGAGAGGGAATTCCTACAAGCGTGAGGTACATTAATCAGCAGCTTGCTGCTATATCTGCCTGGGCAAACGATGCCAGACTGCATTCATGCTTGAGAAAACACGGGTCATGATTCACAAGAGATCATGACATCTCTACCAGAGCTGGAACTAGATTGTGTGAGAGAGATTTAGCACTCAGCGTAATATCTACTTGGAGACTATCTGGAGGGTGTTCCGGGGGTCAACGACCCCACGGCGCAGTCCTTGACCAGGCATCCTGGTGGATCAGGGTCTGATCAACCAGGTCTCATGGAGGATCAGGGCCTAATCAACTAGGTCTCATGGAGGATCAGGGCCTGATCAACCAGACCTCATGGTAGATCAGGGTCTGATCAATCAGGCTGTTACTGCTAAACTCACGCAATCCAACTTTTGAACCACAGCCCAGCTGATCGAGTAATGACTTATGGTATCTTTTTCTATGCAGGGTTTTACAAGTCAAGGGTTCCTAACTTTATTTAAAAGATAAGAGCTGTTACCTACATCAGTTCATTTTAAAACTGATGTAGGTAACAGCTCTTATCAGTTCATTTTAAAACTGATGTAGGTCCAGTTTCCTCTTGAAAACAGTTATGTTTATATTTGTAAATCCTCTTATGTATGATGAGGCAGTTGAACAGTCTTGAGTCCCTGACACTTAATGTGTTTCCTCTTACTCATTGAGTACCTGCATTTCGTTGGGAGTATGTTGCACTGCCTACCGAGTCTTTTCCTTTCGTAGCTTCTAATTTTTGTGAGCAGATTTTAGACCAGTCCCTCTACGATTTTCCAGGTGTAGATAATGATTTATCTTTCGTTGCGTTCCAAGTACAGCTCAAGGGATGGTACTCTATATATTCTCTAAAATTGCAATTTCACCTTCCTTGAATTGGGTTGTCTACAGATAACAAGTGACTTAAAGAGGATCGTCACTGGCATGTCATCTAATGTTTTGAAAGTTCTCATTATATTCCTCGCAGATGCGATAATGACATTGTTGTGATTCTTGATGGTGAGATCCTCTAACATTATCCCTCCTAAGTCCTACAGAGTAATTTTTGCTCTATCACGTGCTTAACACTATATGGCAAACAGTCAATAAACTAAAAGTGAAAAGGTACTTATCGTGTAATATATTCGTTATCAGTTTAGTATTTACTTTATTGTAAAAAGAAGTGTCATATCAGACCCACTTGCACATTGTAAAGAATAATAACAAGTGAGTGTACGCCCGTGACTCACAGCACCGCTCACTACTCCTCCCTCACCAGTTACCTGTCCATATATCACATACACTCCCCACCTTCCATACTTCTTGTTGATGTATTGCTCCAGTGAGATGCAAGGAAATTTGCTGGAAAAAGTGGTGTAGGAAAATATACTAGAGTGGTGTGTGGTGTTCTGAAATGAAAGTGTTTTTATGTGCTCAGACGACGCCACCAAAACTTAATGACTACTTTTAACTAAAGTTTTTTTTTTTTTTAAGAGTTCTTGTCTAACGGACTGTTAACGGTTATTCCACCGCTATTGTATGTTTTGTTTACCCTGTGACGCCAGAGGGAGTTATTCTTTTGAGACTCTCATTACAGCATTGTGAGATGCGCAGATACCCTGAGTGGATGACAGCATTGTGAGATGCGCAGATACCTTGAGTGGATGACAACATTGTGAGATGCGAAGATACCTTGAGTGGATGACAACATTGTGAGGTGTGCAGATACCCTGAGTGGATGACAGCATTGTGGGATGTGCAGATACCCTGAGTGGATGACAGCATTGTGAGGTGTGCAGATACCCTGAGTGGATGACAGCATTGTGGGATGCGCAAATACCATGAGTGGACGACAGCATTGTGAGATGTGCACATACCTTGAGTGGATGACAGCATTGTGAGGTGCGCAGATATCTTGAGTTGATGACAGCATTGTTAGATGTGCACATGTCTTGAGTGGATGACAGCATGTGAGGTGCACACATACCTTGAGTGGATGACAGCATGTGATATGAGCAGATACCTTGAGTGGATGACAACATTGTGAGGTGTGCAGATACCCTGAGTGGATGACAGCATTGTGAGGTGTGCAGATACCCTGAGTGGATGACAGCATTGTGAGGTGTGCAGATACCCTGAGTGGATGACAGCATTGTTGTGCCCCCTTTGCCCTGGTACAATTTTTTCATGGTTGAAATATCTAGGTGAAACCCTTCACTATGTTCGTCACAAACTGCCCCACAGTTCACTGGAAAAATGTCTAAATGTGAGTCCAAAAAGTGGATTTTAAGTGACATGTTATATCCCATGTTCTTGTAAGGCTTGATAAAGTTTTCCACCAATTCTTCATAGTTGCCTTCCCTTCTGTTTTGGGAAGTTGCAGATCCCTGACAAGGTCATTAAGTTGTTACAAACAGGGCCCGGGGTCACCCTGTTATAATGCTTCACGTAACACACACAGAAAAAGAACAGGTTTATCTTGTATTGAAGGTATTAATTACTTGAATCACTTACTGGGGTAAAGGAATCTCTAAAGTTTCTTCTGTTTTTATTAACTTCCTTAATAATCACATAATATTTCCATAATTTCTTAAATAGTTCAAACGTTAAAACAAGACTTCTCATACAGTAGCAACTATGAGTGGAAAGTTAACATTAGTATTGATAATAAATCAAGGCAACTCGTCAAATAATTACAAATGACACCAGCGCTGTAGATTCTTTTCTAGACTCAATCACAATGAGTCAAAATGTATACATAGGCGTTTTAAGCTTAAATGCAACTAACACATGTAACCGAGTTATTCACAGGAACCTTTCCAACTATTCCCTTTCTCGGTCAGAGTCAACTAACACTTAGACCCGTTCACTATTTCCATAACTTTTAGGAGCTTCTTAATCACCTTCTGAGTCTAGGATATGCCGGACCAAAGTGCTTCTAAAATTCATGGGTACTCTCTGTGAATTCTAACGAAGATTAAAGCCAAGCTCTTCCCCAGACCCTTCTCGACCAGAGAAAGGTGTGAACTATTATAGGTATTTACCCCTAGACCTCAGCTGACTGAGTGGGGGTTGAGTGACTCAGTGTTCCCTGGTGCTTAACATAGCTGAACCAGTAGTTTAGAACAATGAAACATCCTACCTATTTAAAAAGCTAATTAATTTATGGCCACATAATATTATGAAGCCAAGTACCTTCATTTTAGCTATTCATGAAGATACAAATAATATAATTAAAAAGTCAAATCAACACATAAATATATCGTCCCAGATGGGGGTTAACAAAGTGCATAACACTCCTGTACAACAAACTGTAGTACCAAATATAGTAAAACAATATCCCTATATCAGCATCATTTCCTAAACCTATCCTACTAGGCATAGTTAAACCACCTGAATGCAAATATAACAGAGACGGTATACATTCCTCTGCCTTCCGAATATTCCACCAATAATCTTAGGGCTCTCCGCATCTTCGGGGAGTCGATCGGGAAGGAGATAACGTAGTTTAACCGACGTCAGACTCAACAGAATTGGAGACTCTGAAGCCCTTCTCCCGCTACCTCTGGAGATCTAGAGTCTCTCCAGAGGATACTACCCAATCTCTATACAATTTAACAACAAATAGTTTAGTTTAACCTATCAAATTGTAACAAAATATTGAATTTTAATTTGATCATACAATCTCTCAAATAGTTTAGTATGATATATTGAATAAATCAGCTGACTTTCTAGTAGTGATATAAATTACTGGTTTTCAGATAAGGTATGAAGTTATGGTGTTATTGTTATTTTTTTTTTAAATTGTGGACATCACTGCAAAGTCTTTCTTTTTTACATTCTGCATCATTTTTCTAGTCTGCAGCAAATCACCAAATTTACAAATGAAACATTACATAAGTAAGTGGAATTAGCAAACCATACCTCACATTTATGCATTACATGATCACACTGCAATCAAACCATACCACGGGTGGAGTTCGAACCCGCGGTCAGAGAGTCTCAAAACTCCAGACCGTCGCGTAAGCCATGGTGGAGTTTTGAGACTCTCTGACCACGGGTTTGAACCCCACCCGTGGTATGGCTTGTTTGCAATCGTGTCATTACGATTTCGTGAATCACACTGCAATATCTACAAAAATTCTTTCTTTCTACACTTAGCATCTGCCAAATCTTTTGCTAACTCATCAAACTGTATCTTCTATAGGACACTGCTCTCAACACTGTATCTTCTTGAGGACACTGCTCTCAACACTGTATCTTCTTGAGGACACTGCTCTCAACACTGTATCTTCTTGAGGACACTGCTCTCAACACTGTATCTTCTATAGGACACTGCTCTCAACACTGTATCTTCTTGAGGACACTGCTCAACACTGTATCTTCTTGAGGACACTGCTCTCAACACTGTATCTTCTTGAGGACACTGCTCTCAACACTGTATCTTCTTGAGGACACTGCTCTCAACACTGTATCTTCTATAGGACACTGCTCTCAACACTGTATCTTCTATAGGACACTGCTCTCAACACTGTATCTTCTTGAGGACACTGCTCTCAACACTGTATCTTCTTGAGGACACTGCTCTCAACACTGTATCTTCTTGAGGACACTGCTCTCAACACTGTATCTTCTTGAGGACACTGCTCTCAACACTGTATCTTCTTGAGGACACTGCTCTCAACATCCAATAGGCACACAGTACTTAGTCTCTCATGGGTCATTGTCGTTCTCAGATAATTCTTTATCAGTGCCAATTTGCTGAACGACTTTTCTCCCGAACAACTAGTGACCATCATGTTCAAATATATTCTAAGGGCAACATTAACACCTGGAAAGATAACAGCAAGACCTTCATCATGTAGTAAAACTGCTTGTTGAGATGGAGTGAGATATGACCTGACCTTGGCAAAGGCTGCAAACTGGACAATTTCCTCAACAAACATTTCACTGAAGTCTTGAGGGTAAACACTGATAAGTTTCTTAGCCTCATTTATTATCCCTGCATCAGATAGACTGCATAAGTTGACTATTACATTGAACCTGCCATACACTGCTTGGTATGCTACCTGCCTTGTTGTATGATAACACACAACTGATCTAAAATGACATTGAAAGTTTCACATCTGAATTTTTCTCTGGGAGACAAAACAACTTCCTCTGAGACTGATGTTGGGTTTGCATCGTATTGTTTGTTTCTCTTTTTTTGCCTGTTTGTAGTTGTTTTGTAGTCTGTGTTGTCACAGATGTTCCTAACATCCACTTCCAGCTCTTCATACCTATTTCGAATTGATTTCTGAAACCTTTCCAATGTAGTTCACACACACACACACACACACACACACACACACACACAAACATACACACAGGACCGGTGCTGTTTCTGGTGTTTGTGAACGACATGACGGAAGGAATAGACTCCGAAGTGTCCCTGTTTGCAGATGATGTGAAGTTGATGAGAAGAATTCAATCGGACGAGAACCAGGCAGAACTACAAAGGGATCTGGACAGGCTGCAAGCCTGGTCCAGCAATTGGCTCCTGGAGTTCAACCCCACCAAGTGCAAAGTCATGAAGATTGGGGAAGGGCAAAGAAGACCGCAGACGGAGTACAGTCCAGGGGGCCAGAGACTACAAACCTCAATCAAGGAAAAAGATCTTGGGGTGAGTATAACACCAGGTACATCTCCTGAGGCGCACATCAACCAAATAACTGCTGCAGCATACGGGCGCCTAGCAAACCTAAGAACAGCATTCCGACATCTTAATAAAGAATCGTTCAGGACCCTGTACACTGTGTACGTTAGGCCCATACTGGAATATGCAGCACCAGTTTGGAACCCACATTTAGCCAAGCACGTAAAGAAGCTAGAGAAAGTGCAAAGGTTTGCAACAAGGAGAGGTTAAGGGAAATCGACCTGACGACACTAGAGGACAGGAAAGATAGGGGGGACATGATAACGACATATAAAATACTGAGAGGAGTTGACAAGGTTGACAGAGACAGAATGTTCCATTGATGGGACACAGCAACAAGGGGACACAGTTGGAAGTTGAAGACTCAGATGAATCACAGGGATGTTAGGAAGTATTTCTTCAGTCACAGAGTGGTCGGGAAGTGGAATAGTTTGGGAAGCGATGTAGTGGAGGCAGGGAGAGTGACCCAGTAGCGGCCAGTGAAGAGGCGGGGCCAGGAGCTATGTCTCGACCCCTGCAACCACAACAACTAGGTGAGTACACACACATATATACCAGCACGGTTTCAGGGAAGGAAAATCCTGTGTCACAAACCTACTGGAGTTTTATGACAAAGTAACAGAAGTAAGACACGAGAGAGGGGTGGATAGACTGCATTTTCTTGGACTGCAAGAAGGCATTCGACACAGTTGCTCACAAGAGATTAATGCAAAAGCTAGAGGATCAGGCACACGTAACAGGAAAGGCACTGCAATGGATCAGAGAATATCTGACAGGGAGGCAACAACGAGTCATGGTAAGTGACGAGGTGTCAGAGTGGGCACCTGTGACGAGTAGCATTCCACAGGGCTCTGTCCTAGGACCTGTATTGTTTTTTGTATATTTGACTGACATAACGGAGGGGATAGACTAAGAAGTGTCCTTGTTTGCAGATGATGTGAAGTTAATGAGAAGAATTAAAACAGTCGAGGATCAGGCAGGACTACAAAGAGACCTGGACAGGCTACAAGCCTGGTCCAGTAACTGGCTCCTTGAATTTAACCTTGCCAAATGTAGTCATGAAAATCGGGGAAGGGCAAAGAAGACCGCAGATAGAGTATAGTCTAGGTGGCCAAAGACTGCAAACCTCACTCAAGGAAAAAGATCTTAGGGTGAGTATAATACCGAGCACATCTCCTGAGGCACACATCAATCAGATAACTGCTGCAGCGTACGGGCGGATGGCAAACCTAGGAATAGCGTACCAATATCTCACTAAGGAATCATTCAAGACTCTGTACACCATATACGTCAGGCCCATACTGGAGTATGCAGCACCAGTTTTGAACCCACACCTGGTCAAGCACGTCAAGAAATTAGAGAAAGTGCAAAGGTTTGCGAAAAGACTAGTCCCAGAGCTAATGGGATTGTCCTACGAAAAAAGGTTAATGGAAATCGACCTGACAACAGAGGATAGGAGGGTTAGGGGAGACATGATAACGACATATAAAATACTGACAAGATGTTCCAGAGAGGGGACACAGAAACAAGGGGTCACAATTGGAAGTTGAAGACTCCTATGAGTCAAAGGGATGTTAGGAAGTATTTCTTCAGTCATAGAGTTGTCAGGAAGTGGAATAGCCTAGAAAGTGACGTAGTGGAGGCAGGAACCATACATAGTTTTAAGACGAGGTTTGCTAAAGCTCATGGAGCAGGGAGAGAGAGGACCTAGTAGTAATTAGTGAAGAGGCGGAGCCAAGAGCTATGACTCGACCTCTGCAACCAAAATAGGTGAGTACAAATAGGTGAGTACATGTGAGCGTGTTAGATAGGAGTGAATGGAGACGAATGGTTTTTGGGACCTGCCGAGCTTTTCGAGTGTGAGAAGGGTAATATTTTGTGAAGGAATTCAGAAAAATCGGTTAGCTGGACTTGAGTCCTGGAAGTGGGAAGTACAATGCCTGCACTTGAATGGAGGGGGTTAGGATATTGCCAGATTTGGGGGACTTCTAAACTGTCGTATCTAAGCACCTCTGCAAAGACAGAGATTATGTATGAGTGATAATGAAAGTGTTGAATGATGAAAGTTTTTCTTTTTTTTTTGGGTCACCCTCCCTCGGTGGGAAAAGGCCGACGTGTTAAATATATGTATATAATATATATATATATATATATATATATATATATATATATATATATATATATATATATATATATATATATATATATATATATATATATATATTTTAATATGTTACAATATGCAGAACAACCACTGTGAAAAATAGTGAAACTCTAAGCACTTTTATGACTTCTCAATATATATATATATATATATATATATATATATATATATATATATATATATATATATATATATATATATAGCAAATACAAAGTGGGAGTTGTCACAGTTGCTTTTTGTTGATGACACTGTGCTTTTGGGAGATTCTGAAGAGAAGCTGCAGAGGTTGGTGGATGAATTTGGTAGGGTGTGTAAAAGAAGAAAATTGAAAGTGAATATAGGAAAGAGTAAGGTGATGAGGATAACAAAAAGAATAGGTGACGAAAGATTGGATATCAGATTGGAGGGAGAGAGTATGGAGGAGGTGAATGTATTCAGATATTTGGGAGTGGACATGTCGGCGGATGGGTCTATGAAGGATGAGGTGAATCATAGAATTGATGAGGGAAAAGGGTGAGTGGAGCACTTGAGTCTGTGGAGACAAAGAACCTGTCCATGGAAGTAAGAGGGAATGTATGAGAGTATAGTTATACCAACGCTCTTATATGGGTGTGAAGCATGGGTGATGAATGTTGCAACGAGGGAGAAGGCTGGAGGCAGTGGAGATGTCATGTCTGAGGTCAATGTGTGGTGTGAATATAATGCAGAGAATTCGGAGTTTGGAAATTAGGAGGAGGTGGGATTACCAAAATGATTGTCCGAGAGCTGAGGAGGGGTTGTTGAGGTGGTTTGGACATGTAGAGAGAATGGAACGAGACAAGTGACTTTGAGGGAGGAGGGTAGGAAGTTGGTGCGAGGGGCTTGGATTTCAGCAAGCATGGGGAGCGTATTTGATAGGAGTGAATGGAGGCATATGGTTTTAATACTTGACGTGCTGTTGGAGTGTGAGCAAGTAACATTTATGAAGGGATTCAGAGGAACGGCAGGCCGGACTTGAGTTCTGGAGATGGGAAGTCGTGCCGGCACTCTGAAGGAGGTTAATGTTGCAGTTTATAACTGTAGTGTAAGCACCTTCTGGCAAGCAGTGATGGAGTGAATGATGATGAAAGTTTTTTTTTTCAGCACCTCTGGTGGAATCGGCCGATGTGTTAATAAAAAATAAAAAATATATATATATATATATATTTTATTAATTAACACATCGACCGATTCCCACCAAGGCAGGTGGCCGAAAAAGAAAAACTTTCATCATCATTCACTCCATCACTGTCTTGCCAGAAGGGTGCTTTACACTACAGTTATAAAACTGCAACATTTACACCCTCCTTCAGAGTGCCGGCACTGTACTTCCCATCTCAGAACTCAAGTCCGGCCTGCCGGTTTCCTGAATCCCTTCATAAATGTTACTTGCTCACACTCCAACAGCACGTCAAGTATTAAAAACCATATGCCTCCATTCACTCCTATCAAATACGCTCACACATGCTTGCTGAAATCAAGCCCTCGCACACAAAATTCCTTTACCCTCCAACCTTTCCTAGGCCGACCCCTACCCCGCCTTCCCTCCACTACAGATAATAATAATAATAATAATAATAATAACTTTGTTTACTACAAGTACATGTACAAGGTATACAAGCCTAGCTGACATCAATGACATACAACTATATAGAAAGCCCCTTGTTATGTTGAGCATTTCGGGCAAATTAGGTCATTGTCCCAGGATGCGACCCACACCAGTCGGCTAACTCCCAGGTACCCATTTTACTAATGGGTGAACATAGACAACCGGTGTAAAGAAACACTCTCAATGTTTCTACTCACGTTGGGAATCGAAGACGAATCATGTCATCCACTCAAGGTATCTACGCACCTCACAATGCTGTCATCCACTCAAGGTATCTACGCACCTCACAATGCTGTCATCCACTCAAGGTATCTACGCACCTCACAATGCTGTCATCCACTCATGGTATCTGCACATCTCACAATGCTGTCATTCACTCAGGGTATCTGCTCACCTCACAATGCTGTCATTCACTCAGGGTATCTGCTCACCTCACAATGCTGTCATTCACTCAGGGTATCTGCTCACCTCACAATGCTGTCATTCACTCAGGGTATTGCTCACCTCACAATGCTGTCATTCACTCAGGGTATCTGCGCACCTCACAATGCTGTCATTCACTCAGGGTATCTGCGCATCTCACAATGCTGTAATGAGAGTCTCGCTTAATAATAACTTCCTCTGGCATCACAGGGTAAACAAAATTAACAAGGAATATTTTGTGTTACTAAATTCCTCACACAATGAACTGATTTTTCAGATACTCACAAAACATACGACTGAGATGAAATAATAATAGTCTGTTAGGTAAGAACCTACTTAACTATGTTGGGCACATTCCTAGCACTGCTAACAATAGTTGTAGGGCCAATAATGATAATAATAATAATATAATTACTACAAGTACAGGTACAAGGTATACAGGTCTAGCTGACATCAATGACATACTACTATATAGAAAGCCGCTTGTTATGCAGAGTGTTTCGGACAAATTAGGTGAGTTTTGTCCCAGGATGCAACCCACACCAGTCTAACTCGCAGGTACCCATTTTACTGATGGGTGAACATAGACAACGAGTATAAAGAAACACGCTCAATGTTTATACACTTGCTTGGAATCGAACCCAGACCCTCGCCGTGTGAAGAGAGAACTTTAGCCACCAGGCCACGGTGCAACGTCAAGAGGAAGCACTACGCGAAAGTCAAGGTTTATTTGTTAATGTGAATAGCTCATGAGGTAGCTAGTGTCAAGAGACAAGAAATATGAAGCCCACAGAAGAGCACGGAAGCTCCGTTGATAGCATAGGGAAGTGCAACCAGACCATATATCAAGCGGCTATTGTGTGAATTGTGCTTTAGCTCCTCGGCTCCTTGAGTAATGTCTAACTGCAACTCCTGTGCCCTACGAAGGTTTAAGGGTTCAACTAGTATGCCTCTTGAGAGCACTCACGTACATGGTCTGAGGTTATGGGATACGGGTTTTACCATCCTCCACAAATATGTTCAATTTAACTAGATGTATTTTGATTACCGCGCTCTCGCAGAAAGCTTTTCATTGGTGTAGAGTGAATCATTGGTGTTGAGTGAATCATTGGTGTAGAGTGAATCATTGGTGTAGAGTGAATCATTGGTGTAGAGTGAATCATTGGTGTAGAGTGAATCATTGGTGCAGAGTGAATCATTTGTGCAGAGTGAATCATTGGTGCAGAGTGAATCATTTGTGCAGAGTGAATCATTTGTGCAGAGTGAATCATTAGTGCAGAGTGAATCATTAGTGCAGAGTGAATCATTAGTGCAGAGTGAATCATTGGTGCAGAGTGAATCATTGGTGCAGAGTGAATCATTAGTGCAGAGTGAATCATTAGTGCAGAGTGAATCATTAGTGCAGAGTGAATCATTAGTGCAGAGTGAATCATTAGTGCAGAGTGAATAATTGGTGCAGAGTGAATCATTGGTGCAGAGTGAATCATTGGTGTATAGTGAATCATTGGTGTAGAGTGAATCATTGGTGTAAAGTGAATCATTGGTGTAGAGTGAATCATTGGTGTAGAGTGAATCATTGGTGCAGAGTGAATCATTGGTACAGAGTGAATCATTGGTACATAGTGAATCATTGGTGCAGAGTGAATCATTGGTGCAGAGTGAATCATTGGTGCAGAGTGAATCATTGGTGCAGAGTGAATCATTTGTGCAGAGTGAATCATTGGTGCAGAGTGAATCATTTGTGCATAGTGAATCATTTGTGCAGAGTGAATCATTAGTGCAGAGTGAATCATTAGTGCAGAGTGAATCATTAGTGCAGAGTGAATCATTGGTGCAGAGTGAATCATTAGTGCAGAGTGAATCATTGGTGTAGAGTGAATCATTGGTGCAGAGTGAATCATTGGTACAGAGTGAATCATTGGTACATAGTGAATCATTGGTGCAGAGTGAATCATTGGTGCAGAGTGAATCATTGGTGCAGAGTGAATCATTGGTGCATAGTGAATCATTGGTGCAGAGTGAATCATTGGTGCAGAGTGAATCATTGGTGCAGAGTGAATCATTGGTGCAGAGTGAATCATTAGTGCAGAGTGAATCATAAGTTTCTTGTAGAGTTGAAGCGGATCAGAAGAAGTATTCACAAGTTATTTCATGGAAATTTATACAATAATTTCCTCGGTAAAATGGCAAATTAGAAAATTCACAACTCAAAACTAATTCAAACCTTCCACAAAAAAACCTCAGCTTCGAAGCAAATCTTAAGAGACATACTTCTGGTAAGTCAGAGACCAATATCCTAAAATCACCAGCATATTGTGGCTGAAGCCACTCAAAAGTTATATTATGAAGCTATGAATGTTAAAGTGTTTACGTCAATCTGATCAGACATGAATATCAAGAGTGTTAAATTCATGAGGCCGATCAAGAGGGGCTGTTTTATTGTTGCATGACAACCAATTTCGGGAATGGTCTATATAAATTTGAGCATAGGAGACGCCACTTGTCAATTGCTCTACGAACCTTCACCTTGTAATAGTTCACAAAATTTTGAAAATTTAAAGCCCATTGAAAAAGCATTTAGTAGTTGTGAATAAACCTTGAAGAAAGTTAGTAGTACATAACAACCCAGGACGAAGCAATGAGTCAGCTATTGCAGCTTAGTAGTGCACAACAACCCAGGACGAAGCAATGAGTCAGCTCTTGCAGCTTAGTAGTGCACAACAACCCAGGACGAAGCAATGAGTCAGCTCTTGCACCAAGTACTATATTATTTAAGGGTTCACTAATCTCGTGAAAATAAATAATATAAGACGCAAGATTTACACATTTTCAAGGTTTCTCCTTTGCAGTTTTCTTTTAAAATTCTATAATACTAAAAAAAAAATATGAAATATAACATTTTGTTTTCTAAGAAAGTTTTATTTGATAATGTATTTTCTTTGACATTAGACGTTGTTATAAATGAATGTCGTTATAAACGAATGTCTTGAAGAAGTTGGTGCATGCTCCTGGTCATAAAGTCGTGCAGTATTCACGAGTACACTGTACTCGTGGTCATAAAGTCGTGCAGTATTCACGAGTACACTGTACTCCTGGTCATATAGTCGTGCAGTATTTACGAGTACACTGTACTACTGGTCATAAAGTCGTGCAGTATTCACGAGTACACTGTACTCCTGGCCATAAAGTCATGCAGTATTAACGAGTACACTGTACTCCTGGCCATAAAGTCATGCAGTATTTACGAGTACACTGTACTTCTGGCCATAAAGCCATACAGTATTCACGAGTACACTGTACTCCTGGTCATAAAGTCATACAGTATTCACGAGTACACTGTACTCCTGGTTATAAAGTCATGCAGTATTCACGAGTACACTGTACTCCTGGTTATAAAGTCATGCAGTATTCACGAGTACACTGTACTCCTGGATATAAAGTCATGCAGTATTCACGAGTACACTGTACTCCTGGTTATAAAGTCATGCAGTATTCACGAGTACACTGTACTCCTGGTTATAAAGTCATGCAATATTCACGAGTACACTGTACTCCTGGTTATAAAGTCATGCAGTATTCACGAGTACACTGTACTCCTGGTTATAAAGTCATGCAATATTCACGAGTACACTGTACTCCTGGTTATAAAGTCATGCAGTATTCACGAGTACACTGTACTCCTGGTTATAAAGTCATGCAATATTCACGAGTACACTGTACTCCTGAAAACTAAAAACCTTAAAAGATAAAAAAAAAAATTCTTATTATCAAGGTCCAATTTATTTTTTTCTTTACAAAATAAACAATTTAACAACACCATACACCGGAGTTTATTGTTTGAAACCAGCCACTACATGGATTTACTAATTATTTAGAAAACAGTTTATTTAAAAAAATTAGCAATTTATAATTGCCATAACTCAATGTGAATGTCTATTCTTTCCTTCAATAAAAATCATGAACAAAAACTTTTAAACATATATCAAAAGAAAATTCTCAAGCAGTTACCCTGTTGAATATCATCCCTGTTGAATATCATCCCTGTTGAATATCATCCCTGTTGAATATCATCCCTGTTGAATATCATCCCTGTTGAATATCATCCCTGTTGAATATCATCCCTGTTGAATATCATCCCTGTTGAACATCATCCCTGTTGAATATCATCCCTGTTGAATATCATCCCTGTTGAATATCATCCCTGTTGAATATCATCCGTGTTGAATATCATCCCTGTTGAATATCATCCCTGTTGAATATCATCCCTGTTGAATATCATCCGTGTTGAATATCATCCGTGTTGAATATCATCCCTGATGAATATCATCCCTGTTGAATATCATCCCTGTTGAATATCATCCGTGTTGAATATCATCCCTGTTGAATATCATCCGTGTTGAATATCATCCCTGATGAATATCATCCCTGTTGAATATCATCCCTGTTGAATATCATCCCTGTTGAACATCATCCCTGTTGAATATCATCCCTGTTGAATATCATCCCTGTTTAATATCATCCCTGTTGATTATCATCCCTGTTGAATATCATCCCTGGTAAATATCATCCTTGTTGAACATCATCCTTGTTGAATATCATCCATGTTGAACATCATCCCTGTTGAACATCATCCCTGTTGAATATCATCCCTGTTGAATATCATCCCTGTTGAACATCATCCCTGTTGAATATCATCCCTGTTGAATATCATCCGTGTTGAACATCATCCCTGTTGAATATCATCCCTGTTGAACATCATCCCTGTTGAATATCATCCCTGTTGAATATCATACGTGTTGAATATCATCCCTGTTGAATATCATCCGTGTTGAACATCATCCCTGTTGAATATCATCCCTGTTGAACATCATCTCTGTTGAATATCATCCCTGTTGAACATCATCCCTGTTGAATATCATCCCTGTTGAATATCATACGTGTTGAATATCATCCCTGTTGAACATCATCCCTGTTGAATATCATCCCTGTTGAATATCATCCCTGTTGAACATTATCCCTGTTGAATATCATCCCTGTTGAATATCATCCCTGTTGAACATCATCCCTGTTGAACATCATCCCTGTTGAATATCATCCCTGTTGAATATCATCCGTGTTGAACATCATCCCTGTTGAATATCATCCCTGTTGATTATCATACGTGTTGAATATCATCCCTGTTGAATATCATCCCTGTAGAATATCATCCCTGTTGAACATTATCCCTGTTGAATATCATCCCTGTTGAATATCATCCCTGTTGAACATCATCCCTGTTGAACATCATCCCTGTTGAATATCATCCCTGTTGAATATCATCCGTGTTGAACATCATCCCTGTTGAATATCATCCCTGTTGAACATCATCCCTGTTGAATATCATCCCTGTTGAATATCATACGTGTTGAATATCATCCCTGTTGAATATCATCCGTGTTGAACATCATCCCTGTTGAATATCATCCCTGTTGAACATCATCCCTGTTGAATATCATCCCTGTTGAATATCATACGTGTTGAATATCACCCTGTTGAATATCATCCCTGTTGAACATTATCCCTGTTGAATATAATCCCTGTTGAATATCATCCCTGTTGAATATCATCCCTGTTGAATATCATCCCTGTTGAATATCATCCCTGTTGAATATCATCCCTGTTGAATATCATCCCTGTTGAACATCATCCCTGTTGAATATCATCCCTGTTGAATATCATCCCTGTTGAACATCATCCCTGTTGAATATCATCCCTGTTGAATATCATCCCTGTTTAATATCATCCCTGTTGAATATCATCCCTGTTGAATATCATCCCTGTTGAATATCATCCCTGTTGAATATCATCCCTGTTGAACATCATCCCTGTTGAATATCATCCCTGTTGAATATCATCCCTGTTGAATATCATCCCTGTTGAATATCATCCCTGTTGAATATCATCCTTGTTGAATATCATCCCTGTTGAACATCATCCCTGTTGAATATAATCCCTGTTGAATATCATCCCTGTTGAATAGCATCCCTGTTGAATATCATCCCTGTTGAATATCATCCCTGTTGAACATCATCCCTGTTGAATATCATCCATGTTGAATATCATCCCTGTTGAATATAATCCCTGTTGAATATCATCCCTGTTGAATATCATCCATGTTGAATATCATCCCTGTTGAATATCATCCCTGTTGAATATCATCCCTGTTGAATATCATCCATGTTGAATATCATCCCTGTTGAATATCATCCCTGTTGAATATCATCCCTGTTGAATATCATCCCTGTTGAATATCATCCTTCATATGGACTTCATCAGTGTTAATTGAAGTCAGTTTGACGAGGAATTTCTTAGTCATTGTTTGGAAATAAATTTCGCTATTTATTTAATAATTTTGGCAAATTTGGACGTAAGAGGCCCAGTAACAATGTAATTCTTGTATTCTGAAAAACACACAAAGAATGTAAATATGAAGCCAATCTGAAGAGGCATTCTCCAGAAGCATTCCAGTGACTCCAAGTTTTGTAAACAAAATAAAAATGAATAAAATAAAAACAAAAGTTGGAAGCATAAACGAAAAATAAAAAAATAAAATCTTATTAATGTTAAATAAAACTATTGTTTTGATAACAGCAAAAACAACAATAAAAACTGTATAAATTTTGGTCACTGTGATATCCGGGAAAGGTTTGCTATCCTGTCTAGGCCTGGACCTCAATGCATGCGATAGGAATAGTGCAAAGTGCGGTACAAGTTTCTGAAGCGTATCTGAAGTAGCGTTCACACGTCATCTCCAGGAAAATTATATCAAATTTCTTTAATAAAAATATCAAATTAATATAGATAGAGCACAGAACTAATTCAACCCTTCCACTAAGAAACACCAGGTTTGAAGCCCAACTGTTGCTTCATTCTGACCACTATCCTAACACATAGCAACACATTATGCTGGAAGCCGCTTATAAGCTGCATTATTAAGTACACTGCAGTGTTGGGGCCAACTAGAGAGGCACTCAGAAATTATAACAAGAAACAGTATTTAAATTTACATAAATTCTTCCATAAAAAAGACAAAATGTGACCTCTATATAGGCCAAGATTGTCCATCATTTAAGAATTAAGTAGGTAAATAAGAGAGCATATAAGTAATAAGTTACTAAGCAAGTAATACTCATTAGTCTGTGTACAGAACACTTTAATATTTTACAATATATTAAGAGCCAACAGAATTACACTAGATGTATTTCAGGCGCTGAGTCGAGAATAGTTCCACTGCATCTTATATGTTTACTCGTATGTATTCTTGCATATATGTACTCTTCATATGTATGCATGTTTGTATGTATATGTGTATAAATGTATGTATATGTATGTAATATATGAAAGGGGGAACAATGGTGTAGACTTACATTCCCATAGTAGGAAGTCTACGATCAGTAATCCTACCTCAGTTCATTTCGTAGCCCACTTCCCCTGGATGCTGCCCACACCAGTCGACTAACACCCAGGTACCTACTTACTGCTAGGTGAATAAGGGCAGCATGTGTAGGGAAATATGCCCAACATTTCTGCCGATACCGGGGATCGAACCATGGACACTCATTATGTGACCTGAGTGCGCTGCTGACCCAGCCACATGACACCTATTTTTGTATGCATGATTGTTCAAATGTATCCTTATGCATGACTCACGAAATGGTAATAAAACGTTTCCAAACAAACCACAGAACGGGTGGAGTTAGAACCCATGGCTAGTGAGTCATAAAACTCCAAGCCAGTGTGTGAGCCACTGGCATTTGTCGTCACAGTGAGGCCCATGCTAACCCCAACAGTTATGTGGTATATTTATACTTAAGAATATGTATATGTGTGCATAACCACGTGTAAACACACACACACATTATATATATATATATATATATATATATATATATATATATAAGAGAGAGAGAAGAATGAAGAAAGAAGAGAGAGAGAGAGAGAGAGAGAGAGAGAGAGAGAGAGGATGGTGCAAATTGTTGGAACCAAAGCCTCGGATAAGGGAATAAAAAGGCTTCAAGGAAGAATATTTGGATTTCTTCCTGAAGCCATATGAATATTCCACTTCCCCTACCCCCCCATCTTTTCATTCTTGTTTTACCAATAGATATATTTTATTACATAATATGGTACAAAAGATTTAAGAGACACATTGTTGATATAAAGATGGCATATACGATACATGAGATGTGAGAGATACATGTCTGGTACATATTGTTATGTGTTTGTCACTGATTATAATAAAAAAATCTCATCAAACTCCTCAGAGCTGAGTCACGTGCCCAAAATACAGCAAGCATTACCCCTCTGAATAGCAGCGCTGAGTCCCTGGAATAGAAAACTAGCTGCACTGGGATGCTTCCTTGAGTCTGCCTTAAGACTTAGTGTGGAAATAAACACATACGTATAATGTGATCCTTTATTGACACTTTCCCAGCTTTATCAGTCAACAGTCTCCTAAAATGGCAACATGAGATATTATAGGGTACAGTCAGGTGGAGAACTGTCAGGTGGAAGCTGATGTGAGTCTTAAAAGTGTGATATTAAAACATGATGTCTCTCCATGAACTAAGGACACGTTCTCCGTATTTTCTAGACTTTTGGGACTCCCTGAAACTGGCAGTTGCCCCTCTTTCTTCTCTGGTGTATTGGAGATATGTATTAGCCAAGGTAGATGCACATGTGTAGTCCCACACCAACTGGTTGCCGTCTATCCAGGCTTGAAGGGTGATACCACCTGGACGATTTTCGCTGCCATCAGATCTGCATAGTTGGGGTGGCTCCCATACTGATGGACATCCCACTGTTGTGAGGCTCCTCTTGATAATGTTATTAACCTGTTCATATCTTGCAATCTTTCCCTCGGATTTACGGCACACAAGAACATGGTACCCGAATCGGTCTAGTACTTCATACATCGTCCATTTTCCACCAAGGCAGGGTGACCCGAAAAAGAAAAAAACTTTCATCATCCTTCACTCCATCACTGTCTTGCCAGAGGGGTGCTTTACACTACAGTTATAAAACTGCAACATTAACACCCCTCCTTCAGAGTGCCGGCACTGTACTTCCCATCTCCAGGAATCATATGCGGCCTGCCGGTTTTCCTGAATCCTTTCATAAATGTTACCTTGCTTACACTCCAACAGCGCGTCAAGTCCTAAAAACCATTTGTCTCCATTTGCTCCTATGTAACACGCTCATGCACGCTTGCTGGAAGTTCAAGCCCCTCGCAAACAAAACTCCCTTTACTCCCTCCCTCCCAACCTTTCCTAGGCCGACCCCTACCCCTCCTTCCCTCTACTACAGATTTATACTCTCTCATAGTCCTTTTATTTCATTCCATCCTCTCTTCATATTTAAACCATCTCAATAACCCCTCCTCAGCCCTCTGGATAATATTTTTAAAAATCTCACACCTCCTATTCTCCAAACTACTCTCATACATTCCCCTCTTTCCTTTAAAGTTTAAAGTTCTTTGTCTCCACAGACTCCTCAGTACACCACTCACCTTTTTCCCCTCATCAATTCTATAATTTACCTCATCTTTCATAACCCCATCCACTAACACTTCCACTCCGAAAAATCTGAATACATTCACCTCTTCCATACTCTCTCCCTCCAATTTGATATCCAATCATCCACTACCTATTTTTTTGTTATACTCATCACCTTACTCTTTCCTATATTCACTTTTAATTTCTTTCTTTTACATACACAACCAAACTCAACCAACCTCTGCAACTTCCATGCACCTGCAACATCTGCCACATTGCCCCCCCTATCTAACCTATCATACGCCTTTTCCAAATTCATAAATGAAACAAAAACCTTTTTACCCTTAACTAAATATTGTTCACCTATATGTTTCACTGCAAACACTTCGTCTACACACCCCCTAACCTGCCTAAAGCCTCCTTGTTCATCTGTTATCCTTCTCTTCATCTTACTCTTAATTATTTCAATAATCACCATACACTTTACCAGGCATACTCAACAGACTTATTCCCCTATAATTTTTTAACTCTATTTTGTCCCCTTTGCCTTTATACAAAGGAACTACGCATGCTCTCTGCCAATCCCTAGGCACCTTACCCTCCTCCATACATTTATTAAATAAAAACACTAACCACTCCAAAACTATATCCTCACTTGCTTCTTGATATTTCTTTTTCTTATTTTTAACAAAATTTGTTGATAACATCTCACCCACTCTCTCATTTGCTTTCTTTTTACAATGCTTAATCACTCTCTTAACTTCTCTTTTCTAACCATATACTACTCCTTCCTTGCATTACTTCTACTTTGTGAAAACCTCTCATAAGCTAACTTTTTCTTTCTTACTACTCTCTTTACATCATTCCACCAATCGCTCTTCTTCCCTCCCACACCCACTTTCCTATATCCACAAACTTCTGCTGAACACTCTAATACTATATTCATAAACTTACATCATACATTTTCTACCCCATTGACTATACACACACTAGCTCATCTGTCCTCCAACAGTTTTTTATTTCTTACCTTAACTGCCTCCTCTAGTTTATAAACCCTCATCTCTCTCTTGCTGTTTCCATTTTCCTAGTATCCTATCTACCTTTTACCTATCACTGTAAATACAACTAAAAAGTAGTAATCTGATATATCTGTGACCCCTATATATATACAATGAGGTCCACCTCTGGTGTAAATTGTGGGACTCATAGCGTCGGAGAAGTGGATAAAAAGCTTTAAAAAGACTTTATATATATATATATATATATATATATATATATATATATATATATATATATATATATATATATATATGTGTGTGTGTGTGTGTGTGTGTGTGTGTGTGTGTGTGTGTGTGTGTGTGTGTTGTGTGTTCTTGTGTGTTCTGTGTGTGTTCTGTCAGCTATGTGCAGGATGTGTGTGTTCTGTGTGTATAAAGGATATATATATATATATATATCATATATATATATATATATATACTATATATATATATAATATATATTATATATATATATTCCTTTTACACAAGCTACTCTGCACTAACTAATGAACAATACAAATATTAAGACTAAAAATTTGACAGTGTTGATAACAATTGTGTAGTAAGTTTATTCAGGAAACACAAATACAGTTCATAAATTATCTTAGCACATATGTGTAGAACCTGTGTACTGTGAGGGTACACAGGGAAATGTTGCAAGCGTTGGTAACAACACTTGTGTATTGTGAGGATAGACTGGAAAATGTTGCAAGTGTTGGTAACAACACTTGTGTATTGTGAGGATAGACTGGAAAATGTTGTCAGTGTTTGTAACAACAATTGTGTATTGTGAGGATAGACTGGAAAATGTTGCAAGTGTTGGTAACAACACTTGTGTATTGTGAGGATAGACTGGAAAATGTTGCAAGTGTTGGTAACAACACTTGTGTATTGTGAGGATAGACTGGAAAATGTTGCAAGTGTTGGTAACAACACTTGTGTACTGTGAGTGTAGACTGGAAAATGTTGCTATTTGAACAACCTGTTACTTTGATACAGAAAATGGGAGGTCTAGGGACGACATGATTGTCACAGCTACACTGTATTTTTAAAATATGCAAATTGAGTCCAGGAGTCTACAAACAATCTTAACTTTCCTCTAAGAAGGAACACAAACACTGAAAGTTTAATACCGAACAGAAGACGTTTACTTAAGTTATAAACAAACACAAGAATTGTGTTTAGGTTATATTGATCTTTATATGCAGATCACATAACTTTCATTTATAATTATTTTTTTAACATAAGTATATGAGGCAGTGGCTTATGAGTCAGTTGGTCAGGGCGCATTTTTGGCACATTTTAATTCCTCTTAAAACCATTTGAGGAAGAATTATAAACTTGTGAATAAGCGACTCCCGGTGGATCAGGGCCTGATAAACCAGGCTGTTACTGCTGGCCGCATGTAGTCCAACATACGGATCACAGGAGTAATGTTCATTTTAAAATTTACCTGTTATTTTATCAATCAAAAGAAAGCAGTTTGTGTTAAATATGCGAGGGTGGGAAAGGCGCTACTCCAACTGGAGACAGAAAAACACCAGTGTACCTGATTGAATTTGGATAACTGGAAGGGGCGACGGGGAAAAAATAAAGCACAGATGAAAGAAGTTGCCAACATTCATCCAAATATTTACAAAAACAAATCAACTAGTGTGTCAACATGGGGGAATAGTCAGTCATTATATAAGTTTTTTTTTTTTTGCTGTTAGTAAAATAAGGGATCAGGGGACAAGAATGTAGTTATGAGATATGTAGATGATTGTAGGGAATCGAAGTGAAAGCTTAGTTATGTAAGTTGTGAGAGTAAGTTAAGTGGGTGAGCTTATAGGTGAAAACGGGTCTACATAATATACTGTTTAAAGACAGGTGCAACAGTAACAGGTTGATATAACTGTCTTGAATAATTTGAAAGTGAGGAAGAAAATACTCTAATTTCTGTACTAAGGACAGCAGCAGTGTTCATATCTTGGCGCAGAACACAAGAGACTAAGCCGATATTAAAAACGACAGACCACACGCTCACAGCTCTACACGCAGCTAACTACATAGCCTGCTGGCTATGTAGTTAGCTGCGGGTAGATGAGAAATCTAAAGCACATTGCTTTGTATATGTCCTTGAAAAAAAAGACTATCAGTATTTGTTTACTAAGTAACAAAACAGCAGCGCTTTACGTCACATCTCCCACAACCAGTTTTTATGGCAATGCTGTTACGAACCCTCACATCAACACCAGCTCACTCATCATCAACACCAGCTCACTCATCATCAACACCAGCTCACTCATCACAAAGAACTCTTACTCATAACCACTGAAAAAAACAGTTATCTTAATATCTCTTCTGGCAGTTCCCAAAACATTGCTGCACTCAGCCTATCTAATAAAATATTTATCAGTACCACAGCTCTCACCACCTGTAGTCTCAATAACTTACAAATAAACTGAAACGTCCCAGCTTCACTCTCACCTCCATCACTTAAACTCACAATGTTTATGAAGTATTACTCTACGAGGAATACCATGCAATGAAGAATGTAAACAGAAAATAAGTTAGAAGTCGAAGTTAATGGGATTGCAAAGATGAAATGCTGGCATCAATGGGAAAAGTGCTTGCAACAATAGAAGAGAAAATCTAGAAATTAACCGACTGTAATGCAGTAAATAATAGGTGTAATCAAATAGAAGAAACATAATATAAGCTGGAGAATATTCAGGCACAAGATATAAGTAAGCATGCAAGACGAGAAAAGGTGCAGTGGCAGACTGGAAAATGTGGAAAAATAATGTAACCCATAAAAAATTCTGCTGGAGGAAACAGAGTTGTTGGTATGACCCGAAAAAAAATGTTAAAAAATGGACTCCGAGGAAAGAAAATGGTCAGCTGAAACAAAAGTTTAGTAGGGAGCAGATCTAAGTATTAAATAGCCTTATTTCCGGAATTGGAAGATGCACAGACATAGGTCAGAAGAAGCAAAAAGTTGCTTGTGTACATACATTGTAAAAGACTGAATTAAATGTTGTAAGATCACAAAAGTACCGATACATAGTGAATAAGCCCTAGCATATCTAAACTGTTTAGTGGAATGACTCACAAAGATAGTGAATTAACATAGTGGCATCACATGTGAATAAGTGCCAGACATCCATGTCACTCACTGTTAGAAAGTCTTTCAACTGCATAACGAAGTTCTCCATAATGTAGTAAACCAGAATTGAAGATAATTAAACCGGCGAAGGTAGTAGAGAAGAATAATGTGATCATTCAGGAAGGAGGGAGCTGGGATAAGTCGGTTTAGATAAATCCCCTCAGGTTGCCATACGCCTGGCAGTGTAACCCACGTAGGCCTCCCAGCCCCACACTACCACGTTGTGATGGAAGATCACCCACACTACCAGGTTATGACGGAAGATCACCCACACTACCAGGTTGTGACGGAAGATCACCCACACTACCAGGTTATGACGGAAGATCACCCACACTACCAGGTTGTGACGGAAGATCACCCACACTGCCAGGTTGTGACGGAAGATCACCCACACTACCAGGTTATGACGGAAGATCACCCACACTACCAGGTTGTGACGGAAGATCACCCACACTGCCAGGTTGTGACGGAAGATCACTCACACTACCAGGTTTTGACGGAAGATCACCCACACTACCAGGTTGTGACGGAAGATCACTCACACTGCCAGGTTGTGACGGAAGATCACCCACACTACCAGGTTTTGACGGAAGATCACCCACACTACCAGGTTGTGACGGAAGATCACCCACACTACCAGGTTGTGACGGAAGATCACCCACACTACCAGGTTGTGACGGAAGATCACCCACACTACCAGGTTGTGACGGAAGTTCCCTCACACTACCAGGTTGTGACGGAAGATCACCCACACCACCTGGTTGTGATGGATGATCACCCACACTGCCAGGTTGTGACGGAAGATCACCCACACTACCAGGTTGTGACGGAAGATCACCCACACTACCAGGTTGTGACCTAAGATCACCCACACTACCAGGTTGTGACGGAAGATCACCCACACTACCAGGTTGTGATGGAAGATCACCCACACTGCCAGGTTGTGACGGACGATCACTCACACTACCACGTTGTGACGGAAGATCACCCACACTACCACGTTGTGACGGAAGATCACCCACACTACCAGGTTTAACGGAAGATCACCCACTACCAGGTTGTGACGGAAGTTCACCCACACTACTAGGTTGTGGCGGAAGATCACCCACACTACCAGGTTGTGACGGAAGATCACCCACACTACCAGGTTGTGACGGAAGATCACCCACACTACCAGGTTGTGATGGAAGATCCCCACACTACTAGGTTGTGACGGAAGATCACCCACACTACCAGGTTGTGACGGAAGATCACCCACACTACTAGGTTGTGACGGAAGATCACCCACACTACCAGGTTGTGACGGAAGATCACCCACACTACCAGGTTGTGACGGAAGATCACCCACACTACCACGTTGTGACGGAAGACCACCCACACTGCCAGGTTGTGACCTAAGATCACCCACACTACCAGGTTTTGATGGAAGATCACCCACACTACCAGGTTGTGACGGAAGATCACCCACACTACCACGTTGTGACGGAAGACCACCCACACTGCCAGGTTGTGACCTAAGATCACCCACACTACCAGGTTGTGACGGAAGATCACCCACACTACCAGGTTGTGACGGAAGATCACTCACACTACCAGGTTGTGACGGAAGATCACCCACACTACGAGGTTGTGACGGAAGATCACCCACACTACCAGGTTGTGACGGAAGATCACCCACACTACCAGGTTTTGATGGAAGATCACCCACACTACCAGGTTGTGACGGAAGCTCACCCACACTACCAGGTTGTGATGGAAGATCACTCACACTACCAGGTTGTGACGGAAGATCACCCACACTACCAGGTTGTGACGGAAGATCACCCACACTACCAGGTTTTGATGGAAGATCACCCACACTGCCAGGTTGTGACGGAAGATCACTCACACTACCACGTTGTGACGGAAGATCACCCACACTACCAGGTTGTGATGGAAGATCACCCACACTACCAGGTTGTGACGGAAGATCACCCACACTACTAGGTTGTGACGGAAGATCACCCACACTACCAGGTTTTGATGGAAGATCACCCACACTGCCAGGTTGTGACGGAAGATCACCCACACTACCAGGTTGTGACCTAAGATCACCCACACTACCAGGTTGTGACGGAAGCTCACCCACACTACCAGGTTGTGATGGAAGGTCACCCACACTGCCAGGTTGTGATGGATGATCACCCACACCCCCACTTACCACAAGATCACCCACACCACCTGGTTGTGATGGATGATCACCCACACCCCCACATACCACAAGATCACCCACACCCCACATACCACAAGATCACCCACACCACCTGGTTGTGATGGATGATCACCCACACCACCTGGTTGTGATGGATGATCACCCACACCACCTGGTTGTGATGGATGATCACCCACACCACCTGGTTGTGATGGATGATCACCCACACCCCCACATACCACAATATCACCCACACCACTTGGTTGTGATGGATGATCACCCACACCACCTGGTTGTGATTGATGATCACCCACACCACCTGGTTGTGATGGATGATCACCCACACCACCTGGTTGTGATTGATGATCACCCACACCACCTGGTTGTGATGGATGACCACCCACACCCCCACATACAACAAGATCACCCACCACAGTAAGATAAGATTTGTTTGGGTTAGACACCCAGGATAACCCAAGAAAGTCAGTGAGTCATCGATGACTGTCTTATTTCCATTGTAGTCTTTCAATCGTTTTCCCCAGGATGCCACCCACGTTAGTTAACTATTAGCCCGGTACCTAATTGCTAGGTGAATAGGAAGCAGCAAGTGTAAGAAAATATGCCCAACATTTCCCAGCTTTGAAGAGTATCGAACCATCGACGCTCAGTGAGTGAGGCGAGAGTGTTACCAACCAAGCCACGGGACACCTTGTTTCTCCTCCCTTGTCTCTCGTGGATTAAGGTACACTTAAGTGGCAATCAGATTTAGTGGTACCCAGATTGCAAATAGAATACGGGCAGGATGGCATCCAAGAATACCTGTGGAACATGTGGGAAGGTACTTGGAAAAAAAATCTAGGATCACATATAACCTCTGTTTTTTTTCAGAATACCATGTCCAGTAAACACTGCTTTCATCAATAACATTCAACTAGCGAAGTGTTCCCGGATCTGCAATAAGAATATGAGGCTTTGAAGAGGATTCAGCAACGCACTAAGGAAAGTAAATAATAGAAAGGAAAACAAAGAGGCCCTCTAGGATAGTCTACCCAAGATATATAATACGAATATGGGAGGAAGAACAAGTGGAGATCTCCCACTTAACTGGAATGTTATTATTAGAGCAAATGACTCGGAAATAAATAGGTATCCATTGCAAAAGGTGTATGTAACCTGTCCATCATCCCGATAATTAAGCCCCAGCACTAATGTTGATGCAACTTCAAACACGAATACATTGCAGACTCGGCTGAAGACTCTACCACAGCCGACGTTACAGCCCTAATAGAGCAGACTCCATTATATAAAACCACAGCCATCACTAAAGATTTAGTGGAGCAAGAGTGTGTTTCTGAGGGCAGTGATGGTCTAGTTTCAGAAATAGCTGGTGGTGGAGATTCTGACATGGTTACTGAACTGACTCATGAAATCGTAATGACACGATTGCAAACAACGCGTCGGTCTGGAGTTTTATGACTCTCTGACCGCGGGTTCTAACCCCACCCGTGGAATGGTTTATGGTTACTGAAGATAGTAGTGCAGTTCTAGAAACTGCACAAATTGAGAACTCAGCCCTTACTAATTCTAGCCAGCTGAAACGAAAATTACGCAAATTGTATGCTTAGGGTATCTGTAGGCATCGAATATCTGGGAAAACAAATGGAACATGCAAATTTGAACACCCTCAAAAAATGCCAAGACCTTCTGTGCAATGGAGTGTGTCTTTCTACCTCTTGCAAACATTTTCACCCCGATATTTGCCATACATCAGTCCACAAACTGCCCTGCATAACATTTGAAAGGGCCCTGGGAGGTACAGAACCCACAAACCTAGCCATAGTATTTACAACTATTTCACAGCAAGTGATTTATTTTGTGCCAAGAAACGAAAGAAAATGGATAGAAATGACAAAAATATTGCACCACCTTGGAGCCTTGTTGGACTGGTGGCGTTGCCAGTGGCTCCCACCCCAGAACTACAACTACTGACGACACCAAAAATATCAAACAAGAATACGATTTAATTTGTATTTGCAAATATGTAAGACCTTAATACATTCACCAACAACAAAATAGCTTCCATCAGTTTACTCCTCGTGGAGTTAAATGCGATATTTGCAGCCTTCACTGAGACCTACACAATAGACCACATTGGCAATGATATATGGATAACAGGATACAACTTATCCAGATGCGACAGAAAGAACAAGCAATAAAGGAAGGGAGGAGGAATATTGACTTGTGTATCCACGAGTTGCTTATTTCCATATTGTTACTAAACACCATAAATGATGTAGTTGAATCCATAGCTATACATATTGGGAACCAAAACCCAAAATTTTAAGTTGTACATATACCACCAGTGCAACTTCCCAGCAGTTTAAAGAACAGTTACTGAATGTTTATTACTGTCTGGAAAATCTTCCAGCCTCAGCCCCAAGCAGCAAGAGATGCTTGGTGATTCTAATTGTATGCATGCAAAAACCAAGAATTTAGCATACAATTTTATAGCAGAGAGAGTCCCTGGAGGCAGCTCAACTGAAAAGTCACAAACACATAAGGTGCTGAATCTCTGTAATAAATTTACCCTAAGCTAACAAATAGTGACGCCATCAAGACTGGAAAACACACTTGACTTTATTTTCACGAATGATGAAAACCTTGTAAGAAATATAGCAGTATCGAAAACAGTTAATTCAGATCATAACTTAATCAAAGTCCAGACTTTTATACACATGTTTCTAGACCGGCAAAATACATACAGCTACGAGAGTGATTTCACCAAATTAAATTTCAACAACAAGAACATTAACTGGTATCAAATAAATCATATCCTAAATGAAACATGTTCGGTACATATCTCAAATAACATGGATCCAAACCAGTGCCTTGAAAAGATCAACTCTTTGGCAGCTGAAGTGTGCTCAAAGAATACTTCCCTAAGGAAAAAAAAAGAGAAGTAGTAAACTGGAAAGACTCATAAACAGGCGAAGGTGAAGAATCACCGAGTTTCTCAAAGGGACCGTATTATCTGAAATATGATTGGAAGCACTGTCTAGGGAAGTAGAAAATACTGAACATAAGTTTAATGATTCATACAGGATCCAAGAGAGAGAGGAGGTGTTAAATCCAGTATCGTGTCGTTGTTTAAACAAGATAAGATTTTCACAGATGACAGCAATGATATGAGTGAGATACTATAGTCGCAATATGACTGTGCTATTAATTAATTAGTCAAAAGACTGACAATCCAAATGAATTTTCCATGTACTAGCTTCATAGCCCTGTCAATGCATGCCACATTTCTGACATAACTCCACTAGACTTTGAAAAATCCATTGACAAGAATCCCATGCACTCTGCCCCAGGCCCAGACTCGTGGAACCCCATGTTCATCAAGAACTGCAAGAAACCCCATTTCCGTGCCTTAAGTATGCTATGGAGAGGGAGCATGGACACGGGTGTCATCGCACAGTCCCTAAAGACAAACGATATAGTCCTCTACGTGAAGGTGGCAGCAAAGCAATAGCAAAGAATTACAGACCAGCATCTTAACATCCCACATCATTCAAATCTTTAAAAGAATTTTAAGAAGCATGACTGCCAACCTCTTGGATTCCCAACAACTGCACAATCAAGATCAACATGGTTTTAGAGTAGGTCGCTCCAGCCTCTAGCAACTACTGGACAATTATGACATAGTCTTGGAGGACAGAGTGCAGATGTAGTATACACAGACTGGAAAAAAAATCGACAAGTATGATTATTATGTAACTACTCAAAAAAAATGCGCTGTTACGGGCCGAAGGAATAAGTGGTAAAGTGGGCAGATGGATCTTGGACTTTCCAATCAATAGAACATGAAGAATATTAGTTTCCTGTTCCTCATCTTCATATCAGACATAGACAGAAGATGTAAACTATAGCACCGTGTCTTCTTTTACAGACGATTCAAGAATCTGCATTAGAGAGTCCTTCATTGAGGACACAGTAAATCTCCAAGATGATTTTAACCATGTTTTTAATGTTCAATGAGGACAAACTTTAGTTATTCCATTATGAAAAACTTGAGGAAATAATACCTAGAACGAAGTATAATAAAAACTCTAACCGTACAATTGAGCGAAAAATTATTGTGAAGGACCTGGGAGTGCTAATGTCAGAATACCTCACCTTAAATAATCGCAACAGTGTCACTATCACACCTGCGAGGAAAATTAAAGGATGGATAATGAGAGCTTTCAAAGCAAAGGATGCTAAAACGGCCCATCGTGATGAGCCTTTCTAGGTTACTTGTACTCTCTAGGGTGGAGTAATGCTTCACACTAGAGCTCCATTCATGGAAAGTACAGAGAACCTTCACTGTATAAGTTCCTTAATTACTGGGAACGGTTGGAGTCGCTTGACCCGTATTTCCTGGAAAAGAAGAATTTTAGAGGGACTGGTTCCAAATCTGCTCACAGAAATCACTCTCTACGAAAGCAAGAATCAAGGCAGAAGGTGCAACATATCCCCAATGAAGAGCAGGAGCGCCATGTGTACACTAACAGACAACTCAGTAAGTGTCCCCAGGCCTAAGACTGTTCAACAGTCTTCATCCATGCATAAGGAGAATTAGCAATATACCCATGGCTGTCTTCAAGAAGAAACTGGAGAGATTCCTAAAGTCAATACCAAATCATCCGGGCTGTGGTTTAAGAGGCCATGATCCACCGGAAGGTCTGGTCAAAGACTGGGCCGCGGGGGCGCTGATCCCCGGAACACCCTCCAGGTAGGTAAGAGTCAGCGGCTTTTTCCAACCAATATAAGGTCTGTGTAGCAGTAGAGTATACTCGAATATGTTTCATATATTTAGTAAATGAAGCTACAAGAATATATTTGATTTAGTAAATTACAAAGAAATTTTCACTGATAAAGACATTCTTTCTCAAAATTTGTATCTTTTACTTCTATTCATTTTGAAAGGAATCTGATTTAGCTGTCCAACTCTGAACTTGCCGATTTAATACTGTGTTGAAGCTCAAGAGGCCAGGTGCAGACACAACACTCTCAGCTTTATTGACACACACTTTTAACATTTCAGAATCTTTATTCTGGATACGTTTCTCCAGGCAGTGGCTTCTTCAGTCCAGTGCAGAGAAAGGTGGAGGATGAGGATGAGTGTGAGGTAATCAGTCCCACAGCCATTAAGACTGATGGCTTGAACACATCCATCAATATTTACTAATATAAGTCTTATCACATTCCGTCTCCGAAATTTAATTTTTTGATTCTAGAATATTAAGCAGCAATTAAACAGCTGAAAGTTGTTTGGAGTAATGAATATTTTTCAGGTTTGTTGATCTACTGTAGTTGTTAATATTAAAGTTATATTCGCCCTTTCAGCTTGTTTTATCTTCACAAGTTCGAATAACGTTCTGGAGCTAACTTTGTTTATTATCTCTTAACTTTCTCATTTATTTTCCCATGTGTAGTTATCATGATGTTTGGGGCTACGGAGTTCATTTATATTTATTGTTTGTGTATCATATGATCTCCAAATGTGCAAACAACTCTGACTACTTTCTTTTCAACTGTAATGGTATAATGTACAGTAAACTATTTATTTTTTGATTTGCTCAATAGTTCACTATAATTTGTATCAAGCAAATTATGATATGGATGCAGCAACTTTTATGAAATTTTGTTTGTCAGTAATCGTTATCCGTCTCAATGTTATTTATTATGCATCTGAAAATTTGTTTATTTCAAAGTGAATTATGTGATGGTCATAGCAATCTAATTTTTCCAGTTTCTTGTATGAGTGTATGAGTGTATGAGGTCACAATCTGTGTTCAGAACAAAGATCTAAATATTATTCCAGAGAATTATTGATACAGAAGCTTGTTGTTGAAGCTTCAAACATTTACTGTATATTGCTGAGGCAATCTACTGTAAAAGTGTATTGTTATAAGAACGTAAGAAAGGAGTAGTACTGCAGCAGGCCTACTGGCCCATGCGAGGCAGGTCCAACTCACACCCACCCACACCAATTCATGTATTTATCTAATCTATTTCTAAAACTACATAAGGTTTTAGCTTCAATGACGCTATTCGGGATTTGTTTCTCACATCCACAACTATATTACCAAGCTAGTGCTTCCCTATATCTTTTCTGAATCAAAATTTTTCCAACTTAAAACCATTGCTACGAGTCCTGTCTTGGTTAGAAATTTTTAGCATATTATTTACATTCCCTTTATTTATTCCCGTTTTATATATATATATATATATATATATATATATATATATATATATATATATATATATATATATATATGCTAGGAATTCGCAAGAGCAGGCGAAATATTCACAAACACTGATCTCTGGCCGACGGAGTCTCCGTCGGCCAGAGATCAGTGTTTATATATATATATATATATATATATATATATATATATATATATATATATATATATATATATATATATATATATATTATTAATATTATTACATAATATGGTACAGAAGATTTAAGAGATACATTGTTGATATAAGGATGCCATATGCAGTATGTGAGGCGTGAGAGATACATGTCTAGTACATATTGTTACGTGTTTGTCACTGAATATAATGCGAAAATCACATCCAGCTCCTAAGAGCTGGGGCGCGTGCCCAAAATCAAGCAGGCATTAACCCTCTGAACAGCAGTGCTGAGTCGCTGGAACAGAAAACTAGCTTCCCTGGGATCCCTAGTTACGCTGATGAGTCTTTTGCCTAGTTCCTTAAATAACTTAGATGCACTCTTTCCCTATGAGCCAAGGGTCTCCGAGCCTATGGGAATATACATATAATGATGGGCAAGTTCTCCATATTTTCTAGGCTTTTCGGACTCCCTGAACCTGGGGGATGCCCCTCCTTCCTTCCTGGCTTGAAGGATGATATCATCTGGACGCTTCTGGCTGCCATCAGATCTGCATAGTTGTGGTGGCTCCCTTACTGCTGGGCATCTGGCTGTTGAGGCTTGTCTTGATAATGTTATTAACCTCATCATGTCTTGCAGTCTTTCCCTCGGATTTACGGCACGCAAGACCATGGTACCCGAATCGGTCTACTGCTTCACTGCCACAAATACACCTGTGTTCGGTGAGAATAGGGGCGGCAAGTCGAAGGGCAACACCAATGCGGATGGTCTGTGGGTCGAGGCGTGTGCCAAGGCTGGAGTTGGGAACAGTAAACAGAAAGTCCCCTGCATGAGGAGCTCTCACTGTCAGGAGGCGGGCTCTATCCTTCCCTGACACACTCTGAAGCATTGCTGAGGCTATATTCTCCACTATTGGGCCATCCTAGTGCGACTGTTTGTAGTTGTTGGGGGAAGCAAGCCTGTTAGATTATCCCAGATCCTGGCTCCGTCAATGAACTTTTGGTCCTGGATTCCAATCTTTTCCCTAAGATGTTCAGGGAGAATCGCTGCTACAAGCCCTATGGATGCAACGCATGAAGACAGAAAAGCAGGTAGAGCAATCTGAGATGACTTACGGACACCAATGCCTCCTAGTCTGACTGGGAGTGTAGCTTGGTCCCACTGCCCATCTTCTAGAGTAAGGTTAAGTACTTTAGTAAAAATCTGCTTCAGAATACTGTCATATTCGTGCAGTATAGGGTTATCATATGAAGGAGCACATCTTAGGAAATATGTCAACCTGGGCAGACTCAAGCACTTTATATATATATATATATTATATATATATATATATATATATATATATATATATATATATATATATATATATATATATATATATATAGATATATGCTAGGAATTCGCAAGAGCAGGCGAAATATTCACAAACACTGATCTCTGGGTCGAGTCTCCGTCGGCCAGAGATCAGTGTTATATATATATATATATATATATATATATATATATATATATATATATATATATATATATATATATGTATAGTGGGAAGTGGAACAGAATTCTTCCTCCGTAAGCCATGCGTGTCGTAAGAGGCGACTAAAATGCCGGGAGCAAGGGCTAGTAACCCCTTTTCCTGTATATATTACTAAATGTAAAAGGAGAAACTTTCGTTTTTCGTTTTGGGCCACCCTGCCTCGGTGGGAAGCAGCCGACGTGTTGAAAGAAGAAATATATATACTATATATATATATATATATATATATATATATATATATATATATATATATATATATATATATATATATATATATATATATATATATATATATATATATATATATATATATTATATGTCGATTAGGTAAAACTTGTGATTTTGGTTAAATAGCAACGCTCTTCTTGCCATATAAGACAAGTGAAATTTTGTGCATGCAATAATTTCGCAAAATACATTCTGAACCTAACGAGAAAAAAAAAATTCATTGTGCTTGTTTATTATTAAATTATTGTAAACTTACCTAAAATATATTTAGTTGGATTAGGCTAAATTTAATTACGCTTGTTGTAATAAGGTTAGGTAAGTTTTCTAAGGTACTATTGATGATTTTTTTTATTTTTTACATTAATATAAATGAAAAAATATATCTTTTAGCGAATAAGCGAAAATTTTAGAAATGACATAATTTTAAATGAGTTCTTGCTAATTGACGAGTTTTACCTATTCGACACGACGTATACACCTCAATCATATCACTAATTCTACACTTTTCTGGTAAGTGTAGATTCAGTCTATCCTCGTAGAAAAGATTTTTGATACATGTGATATCTTTGTCATCCTCCTTTGTACATTTTGAAACTCATTTATATCCGTTCTGTAATAATGAGTTCAGAACTGTTCAGTATATGCTAATGAGGCCTAAACAACGATATATAGAGAAGAATAACCAGGGGACTCCTGTTAGGTATAACCAGGGGACTCCTTTTAGGTATAACCAGGGGAATCCTGTTAGGTATAACCAGGGGACTCCTGTTAGGTATACTTCTTGGTATATGCCAAGAATTCTATTCGCTTTATTTCGAATATTTAGGCACAGTTGTCTCCGCTTTAGTTTACTGCTAACCAGAATTTCCAAATATTTTCGCAATCAGAGATATTAAAATCTACATTATTTAGTTTGTAATTAACATGGTTACTTACCTCTCCAACGCTTAGAACTTTGCATTTGTATTTGTTAGACTGCAGCTGCCACTTATTGAACGACCATAACACAAATAGAGTGGGTTTTTTTTAATGGTTGGGAGAGACGATTAATTGAAAAGGTAGATCGTTTTCCTTTCTTTTTTTTTCATCATTTTTTTTAAAATTCACATTTAGATCTTGTTTATGGATTTTATCAGCACGTGTTTTTTTTTTTTTGGCACATAAGCCGTCTCCCACTGTGGTAGGGTAACCCAAAAAAAGAAAACGCATTCATCGTCATTCGCTCAGTCACTCTTTTTCCAAAAGCGGTGTGTTTACCTGTCCTACAGAGTGGTTCTTCCCACAACCCGGACTCAAGTCCGGCGAACAGTTTTCCTGAGTCCCTTCTTGAATTACCTTTCTCCCTCCCCAATAGCACGTCAGGTTGCAAAATGCAATTGTCCCCTTCCACTCTCATCTAACATACTCATACAAACCCACTGGATGTCCTAGCCCCTACCACTGAAACCCTCCTGTAACCCCTCCCTCCAACCCTTCCTGGGACGAACCCCTACATAGATTTATATACCCTCCTAGTCATCCTATTTTACTCAGCCTCTCTCAGTGCCTAAACCACTTCAATAATCCCTCACCAGCCCTATGAATTATACTCTTGGTAAATCCACATCTTCTTAGTCCCAAGTTTTGAATTTCTGCATAATTTTTACTCCACAAATCGTTTCCAAACACGGTATCTCCACTACTTTCGGCCTCCTCGCCTCTCCATGCCTCACTGATGTCTCTATAGACATCTTAGCACACCAGCCACCTTTCCCTCCCCCCTCTTTTATTCCATGGTATACCTCGTCTTTCATAAACCAATCCTCCGACAGGTCCAATCTCAACTCTATGAAAATATTTACCTACTCAGTGCTTCCTCTCTGCTGCCTAATATCTAATATTTCATTGCCTAAATTGTATATTAAACATTCTTGCTCTTTCTTATGTTCACATTTATTAATTTTCTTGTTTTACATATCCACCCACATTTCTCCACTAACTTTTCAAACGTATTTTTAGAATCTCCTAAAAAAGTTGTCGTAGGCATAAAGCAACTGTGTGCGCTCCCTCTTGTGTTATTAAAATCCACTATCTTATAATCCCACACCAATCCACAATACCATAGCATCCATTTCTTTCACAGCTACATCTATATATATTGCACAATTATAATGTCATCGCACACCCCTATCAGGCTTACTTATACTGGTAAATAATCCCCCTCTCTCCTACATAAAAAATATCTCTTAACCTCTATTAGTAACCACATTGGTCTCCTACTCACACTATCACGTGTCAGTGTCTAAGTGCTGTTCACAGACATGCTTCGATATAAACACTTGGTCTACACATCCCTTTCCCTTCAAAATCGTCCCTTTTCCTTTGCAATCCTACTCATTCAATAATAATTCTGTTATACACTTACCCTGTATACTTAGTTTATTCCCAATATATTTTTTTCACATTTCAATTATAAAAGCGAACTATACATGATCTCTGCCTATCCTCCCTTCTTTCACTCATATATTGAACATTATTATCATTATTATAATCATAACAAAGTGCAAAACTCACAAGGATCACACAACACTGACATATATTGAACAAATACATCAACAACGTCAAAACTGTATCCCAACCAACGTTCGCATTTCCGTCACAATGCCATCTGTCGCAGCATCTTTACATATTTTCATTCAACCCGCTAACTCACGCATGTAGTTCTTATAAATTATCACAGCCTGTTTTGTTGTGTGCAAACTTTACTGTTGATAATGCAAGATGAAAAAGCCTTAATGGAGTCAACTAGCCTTTTAAATTAAGCCAACTTTTATTCAGGTTAAAACCATCTGTGTACACTGATAATTCATATGCAGATAATTCGTCTTTTTTTTCTTTAATATTTCAGATATGTTAATTTTAGTTTCCTCAAACTGCTCTCGTCTGACTGAAGGATTTCTCGATTTTAATTCCTGGATTCACTGGTTAACTATCAGGATATGGTCAACTGCCTCCCACACGAATTTCTCTTATCTATTGAATAACTAACAAAAACATGCTTATCTCTCCCGTTTGTCACTCATTCTTATTCATTGTAGCTTGTAGTCTCTCTCTCTCTCTCTCTCTCTCTCTCTCTCTCTCTCTCTCTCTCTCTCTCTCTCTCTCTCTCTCATGCACTCACGCAATAATTCCAGCATCAGCGTCATGTACTGTTAAAATGGGAAGCTCCTGCAATAACCAATGATGATGCCTTCATTTCGTGGCATTCTATTCCTGTTATGTGTATATTAGGACTCGGGTCGTAATTTGACCAGCATTATTGCCAATAATTTAACATTATTCATGCAGATTGCATTACACATTAAATTTTAATCGTCTCCATGTGTATCATAATTGTTTTACTGGTTGAATTTGTTGTTTATTTGTTCTCATAGTAGTGTATCCTCATAAGTTGTATCTCCATAGTGTGTTATCCTCATGGTGTGATATCCTCCATAGTGTGTACCTCTATGGTGTGTCCTCCATGGCGTAGTGTACCATCCTCATGGCAGGTGTGTCTACATCCTCCATGTTTATGTGTATCGCATCCATGCAGTAGTGTGTACCATCCTCATGGCAGGAGTGTGTTCCTCTATAGTGTGTATACATCCTCATGAGGTGTGTAGTGCCATCTATCAGTGTGTATCCTCCATAGTGTGTATCCTCCATGTATGTCCCCATAGTGTGTACCTCCATATTGTATCCTCCATAGTGTACCCTCATAGTGTGTATCCTCCATAGTATGTATCTCCATGTAGTGTATCCTCCATAGTGTCAGCCTCAATGACCATCCATATGTGTGTTGTATGTGTGAACCCAATGTTTCCTCCAGGTGTACCGCCTCGTGGTAGCCAGTTGTACACTCCATGGCAGTGTGATCCTCCATAGTTGTATCCTCCATAGTAGTGTATCCTCCATAGTATCCTCCATAGGTGTATCCTCATAGTGTGTCCTCCATAGTTGTATCCTCCATAGTGTGTATCCTCCATAGTGTGTATCCTCCATAGTTTTATCCTCCATAGTGTGTATCCTCCATAGTGTGTATCCTCCATAGTGTGTATCCTCATAGTGTGTATCCTCCATAGTATGTATCCTCATATGTGTATCCTCCATGTGTGTATCCTCCATAGTGTGTATCCTCCATAGTGTGTATCCTCCATAGTGTGTTCCTCCATAGTGTGTATCCTCCATAGTGTGTTCTCCAAGTGTGTATCCTCCATATGTGTATCCTCCATAGTGTGTATCCTCCATAGTGTGTATCCTCCATAGTGTGTATCCTCCATAGTTGTATCCTCCATAGTGTGTATCCTCCATAGTTGTATCCTCCATAGTTGTATCCTCCATAGTGTGTATCCTCCATAGTGTGTATCCTCCATAGTGTGTATCCTCCATAGTGTGTATCCTCCATAGTGTGTATCCTCCATAGTGTGTATCCTCCATAGTGTATCCTCCATAGTGTGTATCCTCCATAGTGTGTATCCTCCATAGTGTGTATCCTCCATAGTGTGTATCTCCATAGTTGTATCCTCCATAGTGTGTATCCTCCATAGTTGTATCCTCCATAGTGTATCCTCCATAGTGTGTATCCTCCATAGTGTGTATCCTCCATAGTGTGTTCCTCCATAGTGTGTATCCTCCATAGTGTGTATCCTCCATAGTGTGTATCCTCCATAGTGTGTGTCCTCCATAGTATGTATCCTCCATAGTGTGTATCATCCATAGTGTGTATCCTCAATAGTGTGTATCCTCCATAGTGTGTATCCTCCATTGATGTCCCCATAGTGTATCCTCCATATTGTATCCTCCATAGTGTATCCTCCATAGTGTGTATCCTCCATAGTTGTATCTCATAGTTTTCCTCCATAGTTGTATCCTCCATAGTGTGTATCCTCCATAGTGTGTATCCTCCATAGTGTGTATCTCCATAGTGTGTATCTCCATAGTGTGTATCCTCCATAGGTTAGTGTGTATCCTCCATAGTGTGTATCCTCCATAGTGTGTATCCTCCATAGTGTGTATCCTCCATAGTGTGTATCCTCCATAGTGTGTATCCTCCATAGTGTGTGTCCTCCATAGTGTGTATCCTCCATAGTGTGTATCCTCCATAGTGTGTATCCTCCATAGTGTGTATCCTCCATAGTATGTATCCTCCATAGTGTGTATCATCCATAGTGTGTATCCTCAATAGTGTGTATCCTCCATAGTGTGTATCCTCCATAGTGTATGTCCCCCATAGTGTGTATCCTCCATAATATGTATCCTCCATAGTGTGTATCCTCCATAGTGTGTATCTTCTATAGTATGTATTCTCCATAGTATGTATCCTCCATAGTATGTATCCTCCATAGTATGTATCCTCCATAGTGTGTATCATCCATAGTGTGTATCCTCCATAGTGTGTATACTCCATAGTGTGTATCCTCCATAGTGTGTATCCTCCATAGTGTGTATCATCCATAGTGTGTATCCTCCATAGTGTGTATCCTCCATAGTGTGTATCCTCCATAGTGTGTATCCTCCATAGTGTGTATCCTCCATAGTGTGTATCCTCCATAGTGTGTATCATCCATAATGTGTATCCTCCATAGTGTGTGTCCTCCATAGTGTGTATCCTCCATAGTGTGTATCCTCCATAGTGTGTATCCTCCATAGTGTGTATCCTCCAAAGTGTGTATCCTCCATAGTGTGTATCCTCCATAGTATGTATCCTCCATAATGTGTATCCTCCATAGTATGTATCCTCCATATTGTGTATCCTCCATAGTGTGTATCCTCCATAGTATGTATCCTCCATAGTATGTATCCTCCATAGTGTGTATCCTCCATAGTGTGTATCCTCCATAGTGTGTATCCTCCACAGTATGTATCCTCCATAGTGTGTATCCTCCAAAGTGTGTATCCTCCATAGTGTGTATCCTCCATAGTATGTATCCTCCATAGTATGTATCCTCCATAGTGTGTATCCTCCATAGTGTGTATCCTCCATAGTGTGTATCCTCCACAGTATGTATCCTCCATAGTGTGTATCCTCCAAAGTGTGTATCCTCCATAGTGTGTATCCTCCATAGTATGTATCCTCCATAGTGTGTATCCTCCATAGTGTGTATCCTCCATAGTGTTTATCCTCCACAGTATGTATCCTCCATAGTGTGTATCCTCCATAGTGTGTATCCTCCATAGTGTGTATCCTCCATAGTGTGTATCCTCCACAGTATGTATCCTCCATAGTGTGTATCCTCCATAGTGTGTATCCTCCATAGTGTGTATCCTCCATAGTGTGTATCCTCCACAGTATGTATCCTCCACAGTGTTGTGGCTACCAGTAGTGATTTTCCTTCCCATTGCGGTAGTTTGCAGTCAGTGATATCTTTAGTATGTTGGTGTATCGTCCACATAAAGTTTGTACTGTTTACTCTCTTCTTAGTTTGTTCTGTTTACTGTCATCTTGGTTTGTACTGTCATCTTGGTTTGTACTGTCATCTTGGTTTGTACTGTCATCTTGGTTTGTACTGTCATCTTGGTTTATACTGTTTACTATCATCATGGTTTGTATTTTGTTCTAGCTGACTGTTAGTGCGATTGTTTCTTGTTTACATTGTCCTTACGTTAACGGCTTTTAATGTGAACCTCCCTGGTAGAAATACATTATATGCAGACAAAACTTTTTCATATATTAAGTTAAATCTTAATTGCAAATTCAATTTAATGGAATTTGAGGGAAATTCAATTTTGTTTTGTGTTTGTTTTATAGAGGATTGAAGAAGTTAGCATTTTCTTGATAGTATAGTGTGTACGTCTATGTGATGGGGTTTATTGCATGTACTTTTCTAATGGTTCGTGGCAGGACAGTCCTCATAGAGAATATTTAAAAAGTGTACTCTTATCACATTAGTAGTTCCTAGTGATTGTCGTTTTTATGGTGGTAATATACAGTGTGTGTCGTTCTCATTACGCTGGTTTTTACTGTCTATCGTTCTCATTAAGGTGGTTTTCATTGTCTACCGTCCTCAGGGTTTGTATTGTTCTTATTTTTTTGTATAATAATAATAATAATAATAATAATAATAATAATAATAATAATAATAATAATAATAATAATAATAATAATAATAATAATAATAATAATAATAATAATAATAATAATAATAATAATAATAATAATAATAACAATTAATAATAATTATTGTCACAAGTACGTGATACAACTTATACAGCTACAGCCATTTCGGGCAACTTAGGTTAATCTTGTCCCCAGGGGGCTTGGTCACAGACTGTGCCGCTGGGCCTTGACACCCGAAACCCTCTCCTGGTTTACTCCATGAAACGACCCACATCAGTCGGTTAACACCCAGGTACCTACTTGCTGCTAGGTGAGCAGGGACAGCAGGTATAAGCAAACACGTCCAATGCTTCCGGGGTATATTGTAACGGTATATTGTACAGTGGACATTGTGAGGTTTTCACATATTGTCTTTATGGTGTGTTTTTTTATTTTAATTAATACCGTCCTTCTTGAAAGACTATATGCAGAGAAAAACCTTTACTTGCAGACTGTGTTTGACTCTTAAATTTTAAAGTTGCGCTTAGAGAGATAAATAAACAGAAAATAAAAGTTTGCTCTGCGCATAATGTATCTGAAAAACGTCTCCTCATAACTTGCCTCTCAAACGTGTATGATCATCCTGGTGGTGGCTTGTATTGTCATGTATCCTCGTGTAAACCTTGTTTACAGCATGTATTATGCTATTACTGTATGTCATGACGACATACATCACACGTCTCGCTCTTTTTTATTCTAGGTTTCCTAAAAGCAAATTCCTCTGGTACCTGTTAAGGGGCACGTCAGTTCCCCTGTCTTCTAATATCATGTTTATTTTTCCCTTATAATCTACCTTGTCCATAATTACTTTCGCATTTGCTTTGTCTGTTTTTGTAAGGTAAAGTCCAGGATCTTACCTTAATTCATGGTATAACTTAACAAATATTTGAGGACAATTGTGTTGCAGAGGTCTGAGCAAATCTCAGACTTCTGGTTCTCGCATTGGCATCTTCTACTATGCAGATATCCACTATTTATGATTATATGTCTTTCTACCAGACCTTCTAATATACTAGGAAATCTAGATTAAAGCAACATTTTTATGTTGCAGCTTTGGAATAAATTTTACATCTCAATGAAATTTTCTAGTAAGGATTTTTTTTTAATCCTGATAATTAACAACTTAGATGTTTCATCCCTGATCCAGGGCTTACTTGGTGCTCTAAAAATGTTCCTTAACTTCCTCGATAAAAACCATACAGGCTTACCTAATCATTTGGTTGATGTTTCCTCCCTTGGTAGGCTATACACTGATCCCAGGGCCTCAGCTGCTTCTTGAAATATTTCCGAAAGTTTTTTTTTCTAAGGTTCTCTAGTGCAACCTGAGAATCTGCCTGATTCTCCTCCACGCTGTTTAACCATCGCCCATGAGTGCCATTTTTATTTAGGGGAAGAGAATGAAGTCACAGAAGCTAGATCTGGGGAGTAGGAAAAGTGGGGCCTCACCGCCATGTTGTTTTTGGCCAGAAAACGATGGCCTGTCTGGTTCTTGTGTCAGCAAACGAGGCATAAATTACGCGGCCACTCTCATCATGTTCATGTTTTTGAGTAAAAATGTTTTGACACAACTCATGAGAAATTCCCACGGCACTAGCAATGTCCTGGTTACTCTAACAACGATCTTCGTTATTAGCCATTATCACTTTTTCAACATTGGTGTCTTATTTTGACGTTGATGGACGTCAATAGTGTTCATAAACCTCAACTGACGTTTGTACTACTTTGAACTGAGAAATTAATTCAAAACACTGTGTCCGACCCATTGCTTCATCTCCAAAATGTTTGCTAAAACATATTGTTAATGTAAAGAATATTCTCCAGTTTATGAAGGGGCATATCCCCCTCTAAAATGGGGGTAGAGAACCATCTCTCTTGCTCATTCCCGTACTCTGAAAAAAAAGACTTAATGTACGTCAACACTACAGCTCAGCAAACTGAACACAGGTCAGATGCATCACAGCTGGGACGTGGTGAGACCTATCTTGTTCTCTCCCTCTCGTGCATGCTGTTACGGCGTCATGAGACCACTTCTTAGGAGAGTCTCTGCTAGATTGAACAATAATGTGTTACTGTGGGAACTACAGCTTCCCCAGACCATTAAAAATTCAAAATAATTTGCCTCGAACTTGATAATTCAGTTGTGGGCATTCTCTCCAGCTCTCATCTAGAACTAAAGGATACAGTAATCCTTGACTGTAGCCAGTGGCAGTTACTCGCATCGAAACTCTGTAGACTGGAGGGCAGATTACAGTGAGTCCTCGGCTGGTTATCATGTGATGAACCGGGTGGTGTTCCCTGGACACCAGTACCACCTTACGTCGAAATGTAGAAACATTTCGTGGTCGGTTACGAGTGCTATTCCTGTATCAAACACAAACAATCTCCAGGAAGGGAAAAGGAAGGAATATTTAACTTTCCTTGACGCACTATTGTCAATCCCTCCTGCCGGAGGTGCCTTATAGGTGCTCAGTAGAGAATCCTCAGTCGAGAACGAGATTGCTTTGACGCGTGAACACGTGCGTGACAAAGTGGCCAGCTCAGCCGGTCACCCGACGCGGTAGTATTCGTGGCCAGTATCATGTACGTGGTTCGTGCTGTGTCACCGGGAAGAGCAAGTACCATGGGGTGTTTGTCCCGTGTCGAAAATCATTTTAACATCTCGTGATCTCACCTCTACGATCAAGTAACGCTGTGCGGCGTCAATATCAAGGGTCCGTTACATATACCCAAGGTAAGTCCTTATCCATACCGTCTTGATCCGTACAGCTGCAGCCGAAAGGTACATAGGCCGTCAGATAGGACGCACCTTAGAGACGCTGTCATCAGAGGGAGTTTGCCCAATACCAGGTAACTTCAAGGCCACGACTTTGCATATACTCATACATGAAACAGTGACATATTTACTTTATAAGTATGTACTAACTTATGTACAGATTGCGAGAAGGACTTGGGGGTGATGGTAAGCAGCAACCTTAAACCAAGACAGCAATGCCTAAGCGTACGTAATAAGCCAAATAGATTACTGGGAATTATATCAAGAAGTGTTAGCAACAGAAGTCCAGAGGTTATATTACAGCTTTATACATCATTAGTAAGGCCTCACCTAGATTACGCAGCTCAGTTCTGGTCTCCATATTACAGAATGAACATAAATTCGTTAGAAAACATTCAGCGTAGAATGACTAAATTAGAAGCCATCTAGATAACCTTATTAGAAGCCATCTAGATAACCATAATTTGATTAATGATACCCAGCATGGATTCACGAGGGGCCGTTCCTGCCTATCTAATTTATTAACCTTCTTCAGTAAAGCTTTTGAGGCTGTTGATCACGATAAAGAATTCGATATTGTTTAAAAGAAATTAGATCGAATAGAAATGACCCAAAATGGATGAATAATAGGCTCAAATATCTTTTAGGGCAGAAGAAAGGAATTTATAGGCGTATCAAAAGAGGTGAGGGTCATCTTATGAGTCAGTATATTGACATTAAGAGGGACGTTAAAAAGGGGATAAGAAAAGCTAAACGGGACTACGAAATTAAAGTTGCTAGGGATTCGAAAACTAACCCAAAAGGTTTTTTCCAGGTGTATAGAACAAAAGTTAGAGATAAGATAGGTCCCCTTAAAAATAATTATGGGTATCTTACTGACAAAGAGAATGAAATGTGCTCTATTTTTAATAATTATTTTCTCTCGGTTTTCACTCAGGAAGACACTAATAATATCCCAAGAATTAGGTATTTTAGTGGGCCTGAAGAAGATAAATTATGTAGTATCACAGTCACTAGCGAAAAGGTTATCAAACAGATAGACCGTTTGAAGCAAAATAAATCGCCAGGCCCTGATGAGTTTTTTCAAGGGTTCTTAAGGAATGCAAAATAGAACTCTGTGAACCCTTGACTAACATTTTTAACCTATCTCTTCAAACAGGTGTAGTGCCGGATACGTGGAAGATGGCTAATGTAATTCCTATTTTTAAAGCAGGGGACAAGTCGTTACCATCAATTACCGCCCAATAAGTCTAACATCAATTGTAGGCAAATTACTAGAGTCGATTATAGCTGATAACATAAGAAGCCATCTCGATAGGCATAATTTGATTAATGATACTCAGCATGGATTCATCAGGGGCAGTTCCTGCCTAACTAATTTATTAACTTTTTTCAGTAAGGCTTTTGAGGCAGTTGATAATGATAAAGAATTCGATATCGTTTATTTGGATTTTAGTAAGGCTTTTGATAGAGTACCACATCAGAGACTGTTAAAGAAAGTGGCTGCTCATGGCATTGGGGAAAAGTGTTGTCATGGATCGAGTCATGGCTCACCAATAGGAAGCAGAGGGTGTGCATAAATGGGGTTAAATCGGAGTGGGGATCTGTAACAAGTGGCGTTCCTCAGGGATCGGTTTTGGGCCCGTTGTTGTTTATAATATATATAAATGACCTTGAAGAGGGAATTTCTAGTGATATGAGCAAATTCGCTGATGACACGAAGATAGGTAGGATAATCGATTCAGACGTAGATGTCAGTGAACTACAGGAGGATTTAGACAAACTCAATTCCTGGTCGAAAAATGGCAGATGCAGTTCAATGTAGATAAATGCAAAGTTCAAAGCTCGGAGTGTCCATAACCCAAGCACTTATAAGTTAAATAACGTAGAACTTAGCCATACAGATTGCGAGAAGGACTTGGGGGTGATGGTAAGCAGCAACCTTAAACCAAGACAGCAATGCCTAAGCGTACGTAATAAGGCAAATAGATTACTGGGATTTATATCAAGAAGTGTTAGCAACAGAAGTCCAGAGGTTATATTACAGCTTTATACATCATTAGTAAGGCCTCACCTAGATTACGCAGCTCAGTTCTGGTCTCCATATTACAGAATGTACATAAATTCGTTAGAAAACATTCAGCGTAGAATGACTAAATTAATACATAGCATTAGAAATCTTCCTTACGAAGAAAGATTGAAGACCCTTAAATTACATTCACTTGTAAGACGTAGAATGAGGGAGACATGATCGAGGTATACAAGTGGAAAATGGGTATTAACAAAGGGGATATAAATAAGGTCTTGAGGGTATCTCTCCAAGAGAGAACCCGCAATAATGGATTCAAGTTAGATAAGTTTAGATTTAGAAAGGATATAGGAAAGAATTGGTTTGGAAATAGGGTAGTTGATGAGTGGAACAGTCTGCCTAGTAGGGTTATTGAAGCAAGGACCTTGGGTAGTTTTAAATTTAGGTTGGATAAATTCATGAGTGAAAGGGGTTGGATTTGAGTGGGAATTGCACATGAGTAAATAAAATTATCAAAGCTTATTTCTTGGGTAGCATTGAAAATTGGGTTGAGCAAATATTCTGTTAGTGGGATGGAATGTGAAGGACCTGCCTAGAATGGGCCAACAGGCCTGCTGCAGTGTTCCTCCTTTCTTATGTTCTTATGTTCTTATTTAGACTTTAGTAAGGCTTTTGATAGAGTACCGCACCAGAGACTGTTAAAGAAAGTGGCAGCTCATGGCATTGGGGGAAAAGTGCTGTCATGGATCGAGTCATAGCTCACCAATAGGAAGCAGAGAGTGTGCATAAATGGGGTTAAATCCGAATGGGGACTTGTAACAAGTGGTGTTCCACAGGATCAGTCTTAGGCCCATTGTTATTTATAATATATATCAATGACCTTGATGAGGGAATTACTAGTGATATGAGCAAATTCGCCGACGACACGAAGATAGGTAGGATAATTGATTCAAACATAGATGTCATAGAACTTCAGGAAGATTTAGACAAACTTAATTCGTGGTCAGAAAAGTGGCAGATGCAGTTCAATGTAGATAAATGCAAGGTTCTGAAGCTCGGGAGTGTCCATAACCCAAGCACTTATAAGTTAAATAACGTAGAACTTAGCCATACAGATTGCGAGAAGGACTTGGGGGTGATGGTAAGCAGCAACCTTAAACCAAGACAGCAATGCCTAAGCGTACGTAATAAGGCAAATAGATTACTGGGATTTATATCAAAGTGTTAGCAACAGAAGTCCAGAGGTTATATTACAGCTTTATACATCATTAGTAAGGCCTCACCTAGATTACGCAGCTCAGTTCTGGTCTCCATATTACAGAATGGACATAAATTCGTTAGAAAACATTCAGCGTAGAATGACTAAATTAATACATAGCATTAGAAATCTTCCTTACGAAGAAAGATTGAAGACCCTAAAATTACATTCACTTGTGAGACGTAGAATGAGGGAGACATGATCGAGGTATACAAGTGGAAAATGGGTATTAACAAAGGGGATATAAATAAGGTCTTGAGGATATCTCTCCAAGAGAGAACCCGCAATAATGGATTCAAGTTAGATAAGTTTAGATTTAGAAAGGATATAGGAAAGTATTGGTTTGGAAATAGGGTAGTTGATGAGTGGAACAGTCTGCCTAGTAGGGTTATTGAAGCTAGGACCTTGGGTAGTTTCAAATTTAGGTTGGATAAATTCATGAGTGAGAGGGGTTGGATTTGAGTGGGACTCTTATGTTCTTATGACTCGCGCATGAGTGGGTAGAATTGTCAAAGCTTATTTCTTGGGTAGCATTGAAAATTGGGTTGAGCAAATATTATGTTAGTGGGACGGATTGTGAAGGACCTGCCTAGTATGGGCCAACAGGCCTGCTGCAGTGTTCCTCCTTTCTTATGTTCTTATGTTCTTAATGGATTTTTTTTAAATTCTCTGCGCAATGCATAACTTTTTTTTGTGTAAAAATATTAAGAAATAAAATTCCCAACTTACCTAAACCAGTACAGTGAAAATCTGAATACATAAGTTCACAGTCTGCATTTAGTATGAATCTCTGAGTAAACTTAAAAGATCAAACGCAGAAAGAGAATTTGGAATATTTTGAAGAGAAAAAGATTAGTCGCTAAATTGCTGAGAAAACACATGGCAGGAAAAAACAGCATTAGGAAAATGGTAGTGATATATGCTGGACGCGTGGGCTGGCTAGGACCCATGCTGGACGCGTGGGCTGGCTAGGACCCATGTTGGACGCGTGGGCTGGCTAGGACCCATGCTGGACGCGTGGGCTGGCTAGGACCCATGCTGGACGCGTGGGCTGGCTAGGACCCATGTTGGACGCGTGGGCTGGCTAGGACCCATGCTGGACGCGTGGGCTGGCTAGGACCCATGCTGGACGCGTGGGCTGGCTAGGACCCATGCTGGACGCGTGGGCTGGCTAGGACCCATACTGGAACGCAGTGGAAGAAGGGGACGTTAGTCGCTAAGCTGAGAAAACCATGGGTGGAAACAGCATTGGGAAAATGGTAGTGATACATGCTGGACGCGTGGGCTGGCTAGGACCCATGCTGGACGCGTGGGCTGGCTAGGACCCATGTTGGACGCGTGGGCTGGCTAGGACCCATGCTGGACGCGTGGGCTGGCTAGGACCCATGCTGGACGCGTGGGCTGGCTAGGACCCATGCTGGACGCGTGGGCTGGCTAGGACCCATGCTGGACGCGTGGGCTGGCTGGACCCATGCTGGACGCGTGGGCTGGCTAGGACCCATGCTGGACGCGTGGGCTGGCTAGGACCCATGCTGGGCGCGTGGGCTGGCAGGACCCATGCTGGACGCGTGGGCTGGCTAGGACCCATGCTGGACGCGTGGGCTGGCTAGGACCCATGCTGGACGCGTGGGCTGGCTAGGACCCATGCTGGACGCGTGGGCTGGCTAGGACCCATGCTGGACGCGTGGGCTGGCTAGGACCCATGCTGGACGCGTGGGCTGGCTAGGACCCATGCTGGACGCGTGGGCTGGCTAGGACCCATGCTGGACGCGTGGGCTGGCTAGGACCCATGCTGGACGCGTGGGCTGGCTAGGACCCATGCTGGACGCGTGGGCTGGCTAGGACCCATGCTGGACGCGTGGGCTGGCTAGGACCCATGCTGGACGCGTGGGCTGGCTAGGACCCATGCTGGACGCGTGGGCTGGCTAGGACCCATGCTGGACGCGTGGGCTGGGTGCTGGACCCATGCTGGACGCGTGGGCTGGCTAGGACCCATGCTGGAGCGCGGTGGTGACATGCTGGACGCTGGGCTGGGACCCATGCTGGACGCGTGGGCTGGCTAGGACCCATGCTGGACGCGTGGGCTGGCTAGGACCCATGCTGGACGCGTGGGCTGGCTAGGACCCATGCTGGACGCGTGGGCTGGCTAGGACCCATGCTGGACGCGTGGGCTGGCTAGGACCCATGCTGGACGCGTGGGCTGGCTAGGACCCATGCTGGACGCGTGGGCTGGCTAGGACCCATGCTGGACGCGTGGGCTGGCTAGGACCCATGCTGGACGCGTGGGCTGGCTAGGACCCATGCTGGACGCGTGGGCTGGCTAGGACCCATGCTGGACGCGTGGGCTGGCTAGGACCCATGCTGGACGCGTGGGCTGGCTAGGACCCATGCTGGACGCGTGAGGCTGGCTAGGACCCATGCTGGACGCGTGGGCTGGCTAGGACCCATGCTGGACGCGTGGGCTGGCTAGGACCCATGCTGGACGCGTGGGCTGGCTGGACCCATGCTGGACGCGTGGGCTGGCTAGGACCCATGCTGGACGCGTGGGCTGGCTAGGACCCATGCTGGACGCGTGGGCTGGCTAGGACCCATGCTGGACGCGTGGGCTGGCTAGGACCCATGCTGGACGCGTGGGCTGGCTAGGACCCATGCTGGACGCGTGGGCTGGCTAGACCCATGCTGGACGCGTGGGCTGGCTAGGACCCATGCTGGACGCGTGGGCTGGCTAGGACCATGCTGGACGTGGGTGCGGACCCATGCTGGACGCGTGGGCTGGCTAGGACCCATGCTGGACGCGTGGGCTGGCTAGGACCCATGCTGGACGCGTGGGCTGGCTAGGACCCATGCTGGACGCGTGGGCTGGCTAGGACCCATGCTGGACGCGTGGGCTGGCGATGATTCCCAGGCTTGTTGCTTACCATGACCCTCTACTTATTTTACGTCTGGCGTTTCTTGCTGCCCATTTGTTTTTCTTTATTCATTGACATTCGTTCAATGTGGTATTTTTTTTTCATTTTATGGACTATGTGGCTTTGAGGGGATTGAGACTAGATATACCATGAAAGCTTCTGAGGCTGTACCAGTAGTACCAGAGTCACAACTGGTACTACTGCAACAAGCATGACACACATGTGGTATTTTAAAATCACTATTGAAAGTTTGTGCTCATTTGTACACCGTGGTGCCTGTACATGCAAGGTCATTGTGACCTTGCATGTCTTTGGAAAGAGCAGCTCGTAAGGGTAAATCAGGTACTCGTATGTTCATTGTTATGTGCTATCTAGTGTCTTTTTCTAGATGTGCTGTACAGAATGGTGTCTCACCAAAAAAATGAAACTGCGCATTGTTCAATAAATGTCCATATTCAAATTTTGTGAACTTCTGGTATCACCTGAGCCATGCATTCCAGTAGAGAACAAACCATAACCGAGTTGACATGGGCTCACTAAGGTGGTAGAACAATTTTAAACTTAGATTGCAGTGTTATGCAAAAGAGGTGAGGGTAATGACAACTCCAGATGACGTACAATACATGTACATTTTGAGTAAAGTTGTATCAGTGCAGTTAATTACTTAGGTTAGTAGTACTCTCAATATGTAATTGCAGGGGTAAAGTCACAACGCCTGGCCCCGCATCTTCGCTGGTCGCTACTAGATCCATTCCCGGATCCAAAAATCTTACCATACCTCTTCCTAAACCTACTTCACTGAAGAAAAACTTGGTAACATCCCTATCGCTCATCTGAGTTTTCAACTTCAGATTGTGGCCTATTGTTCCTGTATCCTATCTTTGAAACATTGTCTCTGTTCACCTTGTCAATTCTTCTCAATATTTTGTACGTTGTTATCATATCCCCTGTATCCCTCTTGTCCTCCAATTTCATAATGGTGAGTTCCTTTAACTTCTCAAAGGACATACACATTAGCTTCAGTAATAATCATGTTGCAAACCTATGTACTTTCTCCAGTTTCCTGACGTGCTTGACCAGGTGTGGGTTCCATACTGGTGCTGCATACTCCAATATGGGCCTGACGCACACGGTGTAGGGTATCGTGAATGACTCCTTACTTAGAAGTTTAATCGCTATTTTTAGTTTTACCAGATGCACATATGAAGCAGCAGTTATTTCGTTGATGTGCGCCTCAGGCGGTGTATGCAGCTGCTTGTGCTGCTAACTAGCGCTCATTACCTAACTGCACACCATTGTTTCAGACTTACTGTCCAGAACCAATACAAACAAAGGTGGTAGTCCGATGTCCTGTTGCACCAGATCGCAAATAAGTCAGAAAGTTAAAAGAATTTAGCAGGGCAAAGCAAAGGTAAGGCAAACAAGCAGTGGTAGGTTTCTTAACCTGTGTATTCCTTCACCAATATATACACTATATACTACAAAGTAATGAGCGCAAAACAGAATGGAAATGGCACAAATAAGAGCCACTCGTGCAACAGTGGACACGAGACGGGCTTTCACGTGGGTGGATTACCAGTAAGTGCAGCAGAGGACTTCTGCGCTAGCCTTCGTCGGGTGTGGACGTCTCTCTCTCGTCTGAGTATCAATGACAATTTTTTTCCCCATTCTCTCTGGGACGCTTGTCCTCATTTATTTTTGTCCGCCGGGCACTCTACAGGATGGGCACCTGTTCATCGGCTTACTTTTAGCCAGCTCCATTTTTTCCGCTCTGCCGATAATTCTTTAACGGTTTTAGTGGTAAGCCGGTTACTATACTCAGGTGGGGGTGTAGGCATCCCTCTCTGCTGGGGCTTGGCAAGGGCGTCCACCAGATCTAATCGGAAACTTAAAGTTTCTATCTTTACTTAAAAAAGGAACTTTTCTTCCTTTTCTTTCATCGCCCAGCTCTGGGCAACAAATCTTCCTCGTACCATCGACATGTCGGGCTCGATACGAATTATGCTGTCAGTGGCCCTGATAAACCAACAAAGAAAATAAAGAAGCAGGGTAACAGCGAAGCCCCGGCTTGCTACACTGAACTGCTAGTTCACTGGTCGCCAGGGCATCCTAATGGGTGTGTGACGAGTTTTTTTTTATTAACACATCGACCGTTTCCCACCAAGGCAGGGTGGCCCGAAAAAGAAAAAACTTTCATCATTCACTCCATCACTGTCTTGCCAGAGGCGTGCTTACACTTCAGTTATAAAACTGCAACATTAACACCCCTCCTTCAGAGTGCCGGCACTGTACTTCCCATCTCTAGGACTCAAGTCCAGCCTGCCGGTTTCCCTGAATCCCTTCATAAATGTTATCTTGCTTAAGATCCAACAGCATGTCAAGTCCTAAAAACCATTTGTCTTCCTTTGCTCCTAGCACGCTCACGCACGCTTGCTGGAAGTCCAAGCCCCTCGCACACAAAACCTCCTTTACCCCTCTCCCTCCAACCTATCCTAGGCCGACCCCTACCCCGCCTTCCCTTCACTACGTGAATGAATGGTTCAGAGAACCGACGAGTTGGTAAATTAGACACATATGCAACACTTGGGTATCTTTATTGAGGAAACGTTTCGCCACACAGTGGCTTCATCAGTCCATGATGAAGCCACTGTGTGGCAAACGTTTCTCAATAAAGATACCCAAGTGTTGCATATGTGTCTAATTTACCAACTCGTCGGTTCTCTGAACCATTCATTCACATCCTGTCTGACACTGCAACATCTTGGTATCTTAATACAGGGATTTCTTCGCTTGCCTATTCCTTGGGCACGACCTACTTCCACATTGAACAAATGTGACACCTCCTACAACTGCTGCACCTCTCCTGTCTACAGTATATAAGCTCCCTCTGCTCATATGCTGTTATTCTATTCAAGATTGATGGACTGACAACATCGTCTCAAGATTGAGGGCCTGACAACCTCACACTCCTCCTGTTCTTCACGATTCTCCTTTGTATGGACTGATGAAGCCACTGTGTGGCGAAACGTTTCCTCAATAAAGATACCCAAGTGTTGCATATGTGTCTAATTTACCTTCCCTTCACTACAGATTTATGCACTCTCGAAGTCATTTGTGAGGGAAAAGTTCATTAGATAGGAGTAGTGAAAGTATGAATGAATGGTGGGGGTAGTTTGGTGGGTAGTATGCTTGTTCAGTTAGGGTGGGTGCATAGTTCCCGCTGCCCTCCCCCCTCCCTTCTGCACCAGGTGCTGTATAACCCCTGTGGTTTAGCGCTTCTATTTGATTATAATAATAATAATAATTCTGCACCAGGTGGGAGGTGACGAATGCGTCTCCGACCTGTGGTTAGTCACTTGACTTGCGGCTCCCATCAAATCTGTAAGTATTCGTTCCACTCCTGTCTAATTTATAATGTTTTTGGATTAAGTTGGTCTTAAGAGCTTCACTCTTATTTAGGATTTTAGACTTAAATTTATTCCTGCCTTGTCTTGAAGTTGCGTAATTATGTCAACTTTTTAATCCTCACCATTTCTTTTAAAGGCTGTACGTCTATCGTGTGAGTGATTTATCGAGTGGTGTGTAACTGCATATTTACTTCCATTTTAGCCTTGATTGTCGGCTCGGTTCATCAGACTCATGCAGGGTTAAGATCAGTGATCTGGCCAAGATTGTAGACGTCATCTCTACCTACACTGGTCCCCCTTCCTCACATAGCCGACCACTCAGTCAGCTACACCCCATTCAAGCAGCCTTCTCCCAGTTGTAACTACACCAGTGTTCATGGTGGTTCCTGACTGGCTACTTAACTGTTTCAACAGTCTTGTGGTGGTCAGAGGATCAGTCAACCTCTCCTCGGCAGAATATATAAGCGTGTTGGGGACACTGTCGACTGGGTCAAGTCACGACCAGCTGTGACCCCCCCTCCCCCATCAACAACGGCTTGGCGTTCCCATCCTCTGTTCAGAGCTACGTGCCTATACCATCCGCACTACACCAATTTACATTTTCGTGTACATATTAGCTTTCAATCAATAATTATTTATATATTTCATTTTTGCTTAAAGTAGGCTTAATTTCATGTTTGAGTGCTTTATATTCGTTACTAATTTTGATGATTAATAAAATTGTTTATCTTATTATGTTATTATCGAATTTTCTATCTTAAAATTTCCATAAGGAGGAGCCAGCCTTGCCAAATGCTGTTTCAGGGTCTGACAAGGCCGAGTGAACCTTCACCCATTGTATTTCGTTCCATCCTCTCTACATGTGCAAACCATCTCACCTCCTCCATACTCTCTCTCCCTCCAATCTAATATCCAATCTTCCCCTACCTAATTTTTTTGTTATCCTCATCACCTTACTCTTTCCTATATTCACTTTTAATTTCCTTCTTTTACACACCCTACCAAACTCATCAACCAACCTCTGAAACTTCTCTTCAGAATCTCCCAAAAGCACAGTGTCATCAGCAAATAGCAACTGTGACAACTCACACTTTGTGTTAGATTCTTTACCTTTTTACCCCACACCTCTTGCCAACACCCGATCATTCACTTCTCTTACAACCCCATTTATTAATATGTTGAACAACGATGGTGACATCACACATCTCTGTCTAAGGCCTACTTTTACTGAGAAATAATTTCCCTCTCGCCTACTTACTCTAACCTGAGCCTCACTATCCTCGTAAAGATTCTTCACTGCTTTCAATAACCTACCTCCTATTCCATACATTTGCAACATCTGCCACATTGCCTCCTTATCATACGCCTTTTCCATATCCATAAATGCCACAAAAACCTTATCTAAATACTGTTCACCTATATGTTTCACTGCAAACACTTGGTCTACACACCCGAATCTCAAATAAATTGTGAATCTACTCGGTGCACTCCACAGGAACTTTATTTAGTCAACAAAGCATCATTGACATAGAATATAAACTTGAAATATTAAAACCACGAAAAGAAATGAAAGGTTTCTTAGTAACAAGTGGGATCACATAAATAAATTACTTTTACATCTGTCGGTATAATTTAAAAAGCAATGACACTGGATAATCGTGTTACATTAATTTAATATTAATTAGATTTCTTCAGGTCCTGTGCGATCCAAGAAAGGTATACCTGCATTGCATAGCCCCAGCTCTCAGTACGTCAATGAACTTGAAGACAATAGTTCAGTCTGGCATAATTTTCAAATGCAGTTAAAAATACCATTCAAAATTTGCAGCAAATCAAAAGAAGTAATCACATATCTCACATACAATAACTATCCCATTTTCTTCAATAAAAATGACCAGTTAGGAATAACATTAGCCAAAGCTATTAAATGTTCCCACTAAGAAACAGAAGCCTTGACGCCAAGCTCAAGAAGCATTCTTGTGTTATTTCAGAGACCAATATCCTAAAATACACCAGCACATTAAGTTCGAAGCCACTCAAAATTCATATTACAAGTTGTCAGCGTTGAAGGGTGAGGCACTCGGAAATTATCACATGAATACTAATAATTCAATTTCTTTGCAATTTTTATGATGAAAATGCAAATTGTGACCTACTCCAAAAACAGTCTAAGACTGGCCAGAGTTTAAGGTTTAAGAATGCATGTAAGAAGTTAAGTACGATTTGTTTAAACTTTGAGTACATATGCAGTTTATTTACAATAGTCTTGAGTGCACAAAATGCCATGAGCTCATAAAAAGTACATTATATAGATTGAGACTTGGATAACCCAATAAGTGATTTTCTTCAGTTACTTCACAGAATCCAAATTGGTTAATAAAATATGCACTTTTAAACTTACTCAGCCTAAAATCAAGGTGAAGCTTCCTTCTGAGAAAAATACATCATCAGTAGAAGAGACGGTCTACAGTTATCGCTCAGAATCCAACAAATTTTGGACCTACACAATCAAAACTCAAAAACGTTTTATCCATTACATAAGATGAATCAACCATTGATGATTGATGTCAGTTTAGATTTATTTCAATCAAGGAAAAGTGCTAAACCATTAGGTGAAATGAGAGGCATTGTAATTAAATCTAAGGAAGGGGAACATAAGCCTAGATATTTGAGAACCTAGTCTAGAAATATATTGCAATAATGCAAAATATTACTAGACCATTTTGAGATTAAAAGTGGCTAAACGACATATACTCCATTAACAGTATGAACCTTCTCATATGCACAGTGCCGGATTTAGATGTAGAGAGGCCCTCACAAACCCCCCCCCCTCCCCCCTCACCACTAAAGGAAGATGGAAGAGCATTTTAAACAAAGTTCAGTGAAGCTGAGGATGTTGACGGGTATTTAAAATTCCGCAGTTCACAATTACTCCTCTCAAGAACATAAGATGTTATTGTTAAATACCCTAGTGATTGAAAAAGGGCATAAATGTTAAAATTAACATTCTGAAAAACTTTTTCCAAAAACCGAACTTTGTAATAAGTTCTAAAAGACAAAGATAACTGCCGTTATTTGGAGATCCAAATTTTTGATTGTCTGCTCTGAATGGTATGCCTGGTTCTGCAAGAGTGTATAATACATGCCATGACATGCTACCAGTACTGCTGCTGCTCTTTTATTTGTTCCCTTAGTTTTGAAGTTAATGTTTGTCCTCGCTGCCTTGTTAGGTAGGTCAACATGGCATTCCTCTGCCTCTCTGAGTTTTCATGAGTTTGGATAAGATAGGAGTTATGCCACGCATCAAACCCTTCAGTAGCTAAAGCTGTAACAGAAGATGGTCTTTTGAGGGAGAATATACAAGCCGCTCTCGGCTATGTTTCTCCATTGAATTTTGTTTAATAGAAAAGAGCTTTTGCGCAAAACCAGGATTGCTTTTTGTACTCTCGCTTGGAATTTGAAAATGGTCCACAACGATGTTGACCTCGAGAGGGGCCTCTCTCTACCTAATAGGATATTTCCTCTTGTGATAATTCTGTGTACAAACCAACGTCTGTTACGGTAGATCTATGTTTGGCATCATCTATATCTGTGTCTGGAATAGTTTGAACGTGTCCTACTTTACCGGGTGTGAGCTGAAAATTCTGACTATCCACATTATTTACTTGTGTTAGTATCAATGCACCTGCTTCACTGCTGGCACTTTTTGCTTCTGTCAGTGGCTGATGTAAGGAAGCAGTGATTGGTCTTAACTTCCTTACCATATCATTTTCAAGTCTCTTTCTCTTGCACTTCCTACCACCACTTTCAAATATTTTACTCATGCCCAGATTAGAATCTGAATGGAAAGGAAAACATGAAGGGGCGTTCTCACACAATGTAGTCCATTTCAGTGAAGAAAAAATAAACATTTTTCTGTATAATATTTGGGCATTTTTTCCATATGGGACTGTTCCTTATTGACAATCACATAGCAAAATCTGAATCAAAACTGCTTCCAAAAACCGTTTACAAAATGAGTAGGTTTTTATTTAGCGTTAACAAAGGCGCTACAAATCAGCGTAGTTTTATCACTAACCTGACGTGAAAATAACACTGAGCATATCACCAACTTGTGTATCTAATCCAGCGTCATCCTACTTTAAAAATACTTTCCATTTCAGCCTCTCTGAAACCTCTGCTGGCATAAATATGAAATCCCTAAATATACTACAAAAATGGCTAGGTTTCAACACTGATTTTGGAAAGCACTAAAACAAGAAGTGCAATATCGACTTCACAACCTGATGCCATGTTTACCACCGCTACCAACCTTTCTATTATCTGTATAAATTTTCATAAACTTGTATTCCATAACAGGATTTGAAAAAAAAAAAAACTCTTCCACCTCGAAATTCTTACGGGTCTTATGGTCATGATCTAGACTATTATATCGAGCATCCAACGCAACGGGCAATTCTGAATACGTTGAGTCGTCAAGGCATTTGTCTTGTGCAATGGTGGAGGATGTGCGTTGCATGAAAGTTCGTGAAACAGTAGTTATGAATTAGACAGGATCAGGGAGACCTCATGTAAGGTGGAAGTATCATGTCTCACAATGCGCTCCTGAAGTACTCATGCACTAGTGCTGTCGCACTCGCGTTGTGTTCTTTGTACTGGGAATCTTTTACAAATAACACAACGTTGTAATGTTGTGTAACGTCGTCTGCATATGCAGTGATGGCGTTAGGATGTGCGGGTTCTGAGTGCTTCCGTCACCGTCCGCCAGCGAGACAGAAGCCCTCAGCCAGGAACTAAAGTCATTATGGTGGTCATCAGCAACAAACACTATCTCATGGACGTGTTAGCTAAGAACCAACCTTTTGGATACATCGAGTTTCAAAAGGGTTTTGTCAATGGAATCATCACTTCTGTGGTTACCGAGTCTTCAAGACCTTCATCCCCCGAACGTACATCCAGGTACTCAAAGGTTTGGGTAACAATGATGATACCATCATTACATCCTATGACAAAGGAATAGGTGTGGTGTTACACATAACGTTTTAGACCTCCATAGTGGTACTAACACATACCAGCCTGTTTCAGAATCAGTGATACTTAGTAGTACCCAAATTCTTCTTCAAAAAGCCAGTAACATCCTAGGCAAATTAGAAGAAGGCAAGAAACTACTAAAACTGTTACCTGGTCAACCAAAACCAGCACTCCCTTATGGACTTCCTAAGACACTTAGGCCTGGCATCCCACTTCGTCTAATAACTAGGGATAGGAACACTCCCACACAGATTAGCTTGCCAAATTGCCAAATATCTCTCGGCTCTTCTAGGCACCATTAGCCAGGCACACCTCAAACATTCAGGTGACCTCTCCAGTATTTCCAACTTGAATGTAAAAAACAAAAGCATGACTTCGTTCGATGTCACAGCACTCTTTACCAACGTCCCTACTGATGCTGCAATAAATATTCCAAGACAAAAGGCTCATCAATAACTACGACCTCCCTTTACCTCTCCAAGATTTCATCAGTCTAGTGGATCTCTGTGCCAATTTTAACCTCTTCACGAATCAGGACACTTGCTACAAAGTTTTGGAATGGCAATGAGCAGCCCCCTCAGTGCTATGCTCGCCATCCTCGTCATAAAGAACCTCTAGACCGAGAAATTCAGCACCCTTATTTTTATCACCGTCTCCTGGCTAAGATACGTTGACGATACCTTGGTTTTCTATCCCGGATGTTTTAATATCCAGGTATTTTTCAACAGGATCAACGCTGTGTATCCATCTGTAAGGTTTATATTAGTACTCGAGAAAGACGGTAAAATTCCTTTCTTATACGTCCACCTGTGCAGGTCTCCTGACAGCGACAAACTTCTAAACAAGGACGATCTTATGCACTTCTATTCACATCATGATGCCCACCCTAAACGAGGTGTCGTTATTAGTTTCATCTTGAGACCTCTTCGTATCTCCAGCTCTTGTTTCCTTGAAGAGAAATGTACCTAAATAGCACAAGCCTTCACAGGTCTTCAGTTCCCACATTTTTTTCATCCGGCATTGCAGTCTATGGGCACAACTTATCCTCAACAAGTCTCCCCTGAAACAGTTTTCTAAGCAGTTCATAGTCACACTGCCAAGAACACCATCCACCTACTTGCAAGAAGCAAAATCAATGTTTCCACCGTTAATATGTTCTCTATCATAGAACTCACTACGAACCAAATTCCCACACCTCTATCTTCCACAGTAGGCGTCTAAATCATCCCCTGTGGATATTATCTCAAGAAATATGTAGGGAAAAGAGGCAGAAATCTTTCAAGAAACAGGGACGACTTGAAGAGCGCATGTGTCCTATGCAGGAAGTCCACAAGGTATTTGACGAATTGGAATGAGGCAGAACTCGTCCTCAAAGAACATGATCTTAGATGCCGACGATGTCTAGAAGCCTCGCTAATCACCGTCTCCGACACCGTGGAAAATAAAACTGGAAGCTACAAAATTCCTATAACATTGGCAAACATGATACTCGACCAGGCAAAGGACAACCCACCTCACAAACTAGGAATCACGTCACCTTATTGTCTACATTACCTCATCTCAAATGATAACCTCGGTAAGCGTCTTGCCAAGAGCAATACCATTACATGCACCACTATCAAGAGAATAATTACTGAGATAAACACACCGTCTAGCGAGCGCTGGCATCTATACGTGGATAGACGAGGAGAGAGAATTGCTAGGTTTGTTGATAGACTAGAAGAGAGAATTGCTAGGTTTGTTGATAGACTAGAAGAGAGAATTGCTAGGTTTGTTGATAGACTGGAAGAGAGAATTGCTAGGTTTGTTGATAGACTGGAAGAGAGAATTGCTAGGTTTGTTGATAGACTGGAAGAGAGAAATCCTCACTTGCATCTTTCAGGTCACTGTGTGTAACTTACACCCAACTTTCTGCCTATATATACTATTATTTTCAACCTGTGTGTGTTAGAAGTGATCAACATCTCAAGACTGCAACGCTGTCTAATAAATATGTCCTAGTGTTTGTTCACGTGTCTTTTCAAACAATGTTATAAAAAACCTTTTGGACTCCTGTTACATATAGTTCTTCATAAAAATCCAAGTATACTCTGTTATCGTTATTGCACACACACTTAGGCACTGTTGTTCTGGTTTCAGATTTCTATTTCCCACGAGGCCACTAGTGACTGGACCCCATTAAGATAATTAAGATTTCACATCATTTAAGCAAACTCTTTTATGTGTTGAAACTTTACCTCATATGCCAAGAGCTGCTACTTAACAGTCTTTTGTGATGTACTCTATCGAAGGCTTTGCTGAAATCCAAATAAACAACAATATGTTCTTTTTCACTCTCTACTGCCTCAAACGCTTTATTAGAATATCAGTAAATTTATCATAGAGGAACGACCTCTAGTTAAACCCTGTTGAGTCTCATTGATGAAACTGCTCACTTAAGTGGCTTCTGAAGAGTAAGACACATATGCAGCAGTTGGGTATCTTTATTGTTGATTGAAATGTTTTGCCTACGCAGTAGGATTCTTCAGTCAAATACAGAGGAGATTCAGTAGGAGGCAGCAAGCGTAAAAACGAAGTAATTATGTAATCAATCCATCAACCTTGGGGAAATAGTTCTTGAGGTGATCAGTTGCTCAGACTAGAGAAGTGTTCAGCTCCTTAATCTGGACTAATGTGAGGCTGTGCATGAAAATGGAGTCTTACATAGTGCCAAAGTTGAGGGGTGAGGGTCTCGATGATGGGGCAGGAGGCGAAGACTGCTAGCAGAACTATGAAACGTTGAGGAATGCTTCAGCAGGACTACTGGCCCATATTAAGAAGGTTGCTCATGATTCTGAACTTTCTCACTCAACTAGTAGTTAAGGAATGAAGTTGTGGAAAATATCCTGTGTTACAAGATACCGTTGTGTTGTTGTGTCACAAAAGTATGATGAAGAAGTTATATAATGGTACATAATACCAATGTATTATAACACCAAGTACAACTGTTGCACATGTGCAACTACTGTGCACCGTTATTGATGACTGAAACAGACACACTTGTTTTCTATGTCCTTTTTTTTCCGGGGATAATTTTGCACTGACCTTTAGGAATCTCCCTTCAAGGTTTCTCTAACTCTGCCTTAACCTGTAAATACAATTGCTCATAGCTGAGCTAATCCGTCATCACAGTTATAGTTAGCCAAGAACAAGAGCTCACTTGGCACGTCTTCACACTACACAGTAACGCCCTCTAGTGATACTATGTCCATTAAGATGGCTATGTATTATATCGGCTATATTTAACTATAACAATTTGCTTACTATTGATATCAGGCTTATTGGCCAGCCTCCTCCCTACCTCTCCCTTCCTACCTCTCTCCCTTCCTACCTCTCTCCCTACCTTCCTACTTACAAGAATAACAAGCATATCCAAAGCCTTCTCCCTTCCTCCCTCCCTTCCTCACCCTTGATTTAAATATGGGAATTACATTAGCTATCTTCCACATCTCCACAACACCAGTTTGCATTCATGGGTCAAAAAGGTCCGTCATCGGCTGACTAACTTGCAACTTGCTTTCTTTAAGTACTCTTGAAAACATTTCTTTGGGGCCCTGACACTTATTTTATTTTAGTTTGTTAAATTGTTTTAAAACCATATCCCTCGTGACTGTAATATTACTTAATAACCTTAACAATCCCATACATTTAAATTACATTTCATTTTCAAGATTATTATTATTATAATCAAATAGAAGCGCTAAACCACAGGGGTTATACAGCGCTGCAGGTTATTGTAGGATGCAGGGAGAGTGGGTTGTAAGAGGGAGATGGACGATTAGTAGGGTATGGAGTGCAAGATGACGGTGGATAGTGCAGGGATGGAGGGTAGCAAGAGATCGAGGTAGAAGGGACTGAGGGAGGTGCTAGAGGTATAATCTTCAGAGTTTGTGTAGTAAGTCAGTTTCTGTCAAAAAGTCAATGAGAGAGTCAGGATTAAAGGAGGGGCCATCTGCAAGAAGGGAAGGTAAAGAAAGGGCCGCAGAGTGAAGACGTCGTTGGAGGTAAATTCTGCGTGCTCGTTGATAGAGTGGGCAGTCCAACAGGATATGTCGAACAGACACTGGAACCTGACAATGCTCACAGAGAGGGCAGGAGCCTCTCCATGAGATACCCGTGAGTAAGACGAGTGTGGCCGATGCGAAGACGGGAGAGTGTAGTCTCCCAACCTCGACATTGGTGACAGAAGAAGGCCAGAAACCTATAACCGGTTTAATAGAATGAAGTTTGTTATTCAGCAGGTCAGACCAGCGTTGTTGCCAACGGTGCGAAGGTGGTAGCAATGACCGCAAAATAGTCCGTGAAAGGAACACCTCTATGAAACTGGAAGGTCATGTACTGCTGACCGCGCAGCAGTGTCTGCCTGTTCATTGCCCTGTACGTCAACATGACCAGGGACCCAACAAAGACAATATCTTTATGCTTGCTAAAGATAAAGCAACAAAGGGGGATACGAAGAACTAGGGTGAGTGTATAATTTTTCGGATAGCCTGGCCAAAGGAGTCTGAAACGACACAAATGGTGATACAGGCATAGATGCAATACGGATAAGTCCACAGAATGGCTACAATTCAGCCGTAAATATGCTGCCGAGGGTAAAGATGCCCTCTACGCGCTGTCCGGAACACTGCAAACGACGCCGTCAGATGACTTGAACCATCGGTGATACTGATGGCATGGGAATGAGCGGAAATGGTCTAGAAAGAAAGAGCGAAGCCGCCAGGCAGTTGGGTTTCGGCAAGGTAGAGGAATAGAACAGACACGGGCAGGAACTTCCCAAGGGGTAGAGGAAAGGGTGAAGCCCATGAACATATAAAGGCGGGCTGAAGGAAGACAAGAGTGAATGCGCGAAAAGAAAAGGGAGAAACAGGGGCCGAACAAATAACGAGCGTCTACTAACATCTGTGACAATCCTATACTGGAAGGTTGCGGAGGTCATGAGAGGGAAAATAATGCGAATGCAATGTGCATCACGACGATCGGACAAGGATGGAAAAGTTCGCTTCTACATAGAGGCTCCAACCGGGGGAAAAACAAAAGCACCAAGGCATAAGCGTAATCCCTGGTGATGGATGGGATTAGGCTGGAAGAGTGGCAGGAGAGGCTGCCGAATATATCTGGTCACCATAATCAGTTTCGATAGAATAGGGCTGAATTAGGCGAAGGAGGTTCTACGATCAGCCCCCATGAAAGATGTGCGAGGGTTTTAAGGAGGTTCACCGGCTATGACAAGTCGCCTTCAAAAGGTAATGTGAGGTTTCAGGACAATCTGCGGTCAAACAGGAGGCGAGAAACCACGTATCACGTTCTGGGATACGTGCCGTATAGGCAATGGATGATCAGAGACCACTGAACGTCCAGTGAACGTAATTTGATGATTTTGCCACTAGAAAACTTTTAAAACCCCTGAGTGGTGGCCCAATCAGAAACCCGGTTGATGGCATGCTGGGGAAACTGCAATGGGTGACAGTCAGCACTGCACAAGCTATAGCAAAGTCATCCACATAGGCGATGACCAAATATTGGATGGAGAAAGGGTGCCGTTATTTATGCAGCAGAAAAAGTGTTTGCTCAGAAACATCCCTGGGGGGCACCTTTTATTGGACAAATTCCGGGGGAGTTCATTCGAACCCGGACCCGGAAATGTCTGTCAGTTAAGAAAGCCTTAAGAAAGAATGGTAGGTTGCCTCGAGGCCTAAGGATGGGCCTGGGCCAAGATATTATATCTCCAAGTTGTATCATAAGTCTTCTCAAGGGGAAAAGATAGCGATAACCGAATGGTTATTGCAAAGGCATTACGAATATACGTATCCAAGCGCAGCAAGGGGTCAATGGCAGAACGGCCCCACGGAAACCATACTGACTGGGAGAGACTAGGAGTCTCTAAATACCACATCAAACGTCTATTAACTAGACGTTTCCTGCAAACTGCACTGGTAAGAGCGATGGGACGGTAGTGAGAGGGGTCGTCCCGTAGCACCTGGTTTTGAAAAGGAGCAAAAAGGGGTTACAGCGGGGAAAACTCCTTTCGACCAAAAAAAAGATGTAAAAGGACATAAAACAGAC